>VWZP01010454.1:0-18815 GCA_013396995.1 Dicaeum eximium
ACGGCAGGCTCCATCTGGACGTACTGGGAGACCACTGAGCGCAACAGCAGCAGCAGGAGCAGGTGTTTCTGTAGGTCTTCTCTTGTACCACCTTTCCTTCACCAAGAATAAAATATAGCTCCTGAAACCTTCCTCCATCAGGACTACAGAAATCACTGTTTTATTGCCCGCCTCCACAGTCATGAACGCCCAGACCGAACATCCTTCAGCAGTATCCAAAGACATAGGTTGTAGCAGCAACTTCAGTGCATGTGATTCACACTACAGAGAGAGACAGCAATTGGCACCTCTCCCTCGCTTCTCTGCACAGAAGGACTCCGGAAGAAGAGGAAGTGTCACATCCAGAACTTTGAAATGGGCAAAAAGGAATGTGTCATACATGGAGCCAATAATCCATAAACAGTTCAATTAATGTCAGGTTATCAAAATTGGAAAATCTTTAGTAATAATATTAATTACAATTATTTCTTATTTTCAAAATACCTTCCTTGTATCCAACTCTTTCCCCTGGAATTTTGCTCACCCTTCTGATGTCCCTCTGCATCCTATACCATTTAGTATCATCCTTCCCCAAAAATTGGGGTGGGAAGTGGAATTTGTGACAAGCCATTGTCCCCCCACTAGGTCTTTGTCATGAGGAACTGTGGTATTTACTCTGGTGTTCCATCTTCTCAGTCTTGGACCACTTCTCACCCAGACTTCTCCCTTGCCCCTGCTCTTAAGGAAGGGGTGCAGTCTGACCCTAGAGCCCCCCATATTCTGGGAGCTGTTTATCCCACATGGACTGCCTTCTGCACCCAGCTCAGGCCAAGCACAGCCCAGCCAACCTCTCAAAAATTCTGGAAAGTGAGTTTCAAATTAAACTCTGACCAGCTCCAAAGTGTTCTGCAATTTGGTGAATAATTGTTTGGCATTCACCTCATCTACCAGCTTCATGATTCTATAAATCTGAGACTATGGCCCCTTAGCCTTCTCCTCTCAGAGCAAAGATCTTTCAGTCTCACAGTTTAAAACTCCCCATCCTTTCAATCACAATCATTGCTCTTCTCCTTCCCTACCTTCTCTCTACCTTCATAAACCCCTGAGAACAGAATTGTAAGTGGTTCTCAAGTTGTGAATTTTCATGGCATGAAATCACAGAGATAAATTCAAGGAAAACTTCACTGAGAGCTGGGTATTTTTTTGGTTTTCGTTTGATTTTTAGTCCAATTCAACAGTAGCTCCAAAGCAAGCATCCAGCTGATATAACTATAAATTTAGCTTAAGGTGTGTGGTTTCCCAGCACACTGAAATGGCCCCATTAACACTGTGGTGACATATGGAGAACTGGACAATATTGGCAATTCTAACTACACCGACATAACTTCCCAAGCAGAGAGATGGAGCATCTGGGCTCTTGGGGAAGTGGTTAAAATCCTTCCTAATTCAACTGGCATTTTCACAATTGTCTCATTATGTGCAAAACCAGATACCCCTAGGGAAACACCAGATTAATCATGTTGGGGGTTGGGGTTTTTTTGCCTTTTTTTTGTTTATCTCCTGTTCATTTCCTATCACTGTGGAGTTTTGTCCCATTGAATTGCTAATGAGGGACTGATGGCTTTGGGACAGGGCAGGGATACCAGGAAATTTTGGTCTGGGGGAAGGGGCTAGGGGCAGATCCTGGCTCTCTCTTTCTCTGCTTCGGAGGAGAACAGTGGCAGCCGCTGCTTGGGAAAGGGGATCCTCACTGCTGCTGCTACCAGAGCCCAGCCCAGAGCTGCTCCTTCTGCCCTGGGTGAGCCTCTGCTCGTGAGAGCAGCCACTAAACTGGGACCTTACTGACACCCACCTCACTAAAAGAGAGACCCAGCACCGTCTGCTCGGCTGTCCGGGATCCTGAGCTCGGCTCTCCCTGCCCTGCTGGGAGCCCCCTCACCCCCTGCCTGCCAAGACATCCTGCCGGCACAGCTCGCTGCTTCCGAGAGCCCTGCTGAGGGCACCAGGATCAGCTGCCCCAAGGGTTTGTGAAGCGAGGCCTCTCTTCCATCCCTCCCCGTGTGGGACAGAGCCGCCATCGCCACGCGCTGCCCGAGCCTGCGCCGGAGCGCCCCCTGCAGCCACGGGGGGATCACCGCACCTGCCCTGAGCACCGGGAGCTGCAGCGCCCCTGCCGGCCGTGACCGGAACTGCACCCCAGGGAAAGCGCCGCAGCCGAGCGGCGTCACTGGGTTCGGGCTCTGTTCGGGGTTAGTGCCGGAGGTGTTGTTGTTTGTTTGTTTTATCATATATACTAGTAAAGAACTGTTATTGCTATTCCCATATCTTTGCCTGAGAGCCCCTTAATTTCAAAATTCTAATAATTCGGAGGGAGGGGGTTTACACTCTCCATTCCAAGGGAGGCTTTTTCTTCCTTCCTTAGCAGACACCTGTCTTGTAAACCAAGACAAATCACTGTCCAAATATGATTCTAACTCATAGTAGAGTTGTAGCTGCTCACTTGCACCTATAAGGAAGAACAGGATGTTGGTTCCACAAAATAACCAAGACACAAACAAGACACAAAGGTCTCTGCATTTCTCAGCCAGACATTCAAATTGTATAACTGCTGTCATACTGCAATTTCTGCATAATCTGCTTATTTTGAAGTTCACAGGTTACCTGGTATGTAGATAAGGAGACTGTTAGGGAAGATGAAAATATGAGAATATGAAACATATAAGTGAAATAGAATTGAAGGCAAGTTTCGATGTCTCAGAAGCCAAGCCTCGGTTACTGAACAACTAGAAAACAATAGCATGGCCAGCAGAAGGTAATCCCCTCTTGATTAAACAATGCCATTCTCCTTACCAAGAGTCCAAGGGTCAGAGCAGACCCCACCCACTTGGCAAGAGAGGCCCAAAGAGTAGTTTTTAGGGTTTAAAATGTAACTCAGTATGTTAATGTAATGATTCTTATAGGCTGTATGTAAATGCTGTAGGATTTGTATCTTGTACTAGATTGGTTAGTGTAAATTAGAGTATTCAGTATAGAAGAAGATTTAATGCATTGTAACAAGAACTTTGATCTCTTACTCTTACTTCGCTTGTTCTTACATTTCCCTCTCTTACTTCTCTTATTCTTACTCTCTTGCTCTTTCTCTCTCTTCTCGGTCCTGCTCTGAGCTGCAGCTGGCAGCTCTCAGCAGGGCCCCTGTACCCACACCCCAAGCAATAAACTGCATGCTCTGAAACCAGCCAGGACTTACAGAGATCTCTCGTCTTGGTTTGTCCCATCACCATCCATCCACATATCTACAGGAAACAGCTTTCTGGGGATGATTCCTTAGACTGTGGGGTTCTTTAGTTCCACCTTGTATCTCTTACTCATCAAAGCTCTGTGCAATCTTTCACTCTGTTCTTCTGTGAATTATTTTGAGTGCTGCCTTTGCAGAGTTTAGGAATGCCAAGGGAATTGTTCTATACAGATCCCTAAAAATGGATGTCCTGAACCAGTAAATCTTGCTCCAGTTCCACATATATTAACTTCATTAGTTGGCTAACACAGTTTTCCAGACTTATCTCTTTCCCTCAAATATCTTAAGATCCTTTTGCTTCACCACCGTTTTCAATCTTTATTCTGTCTGCACAGGTGACATTAACAATACCAGAATTCCTGGTAGCCAAGCTTATTATCACAGATAATTCATTGTTTTCTTTCTTTATATTCTCCTTTTTTTTTAGCTTTATAAATAGCTCATTGTCTTTTATGTAAGTCTGTATTTAAATGCTCACTTCAGTAATGCCTGTTTCAATAATACAATTAGTTTTCAGTGAGGGTAATGAATGTAAACTACAGCAGTGAGCTCTGAATGTAAACTACAACAACACAGCAAAAGAAACATTTCTAATAACTCCAGGGATTCAATATCCTTGATTTCCTGAGTGTAAAGAGTAATCATAAAACACCTGTTGCCAGATACTATTATGAATAACCGCAATATTCCTTGTACTGGCATTTTATTGCAGATTGTTTCTTGGAATAGCCCTTCAGAATACTTCTATCAGCATCAGCACAGACTTGATTAATTCCAAGGCTGCCTGTCATGGAGCAGTTGATGGTTGGGGACACAGCTGGGCAATTGTATCTTTCTAACATTTTAATAACCAGACTTGCCATTAGATTGCATTTGGCCTTCAGTAGCATTCCATGAGAAATGTCTCTGGGGTATCTGTTGTACAGACTTATGGGAAAAAAGATGCCTTTTTATGCTTACCAGGTTATGTAGGTTGTGTAGCATTGCTTTTGAATGACCATTAAGATGTGACAGGACGTTCAGCAAAACATGGAAAATAAATCAACTAAAAAGAGAGAGAAATGTTCCTGAAGAGTTTTGTGTCACATACTCTCTTACATTTTATTTTTACTAATTATTGTGTATACCTGTCAGAAAAAGAAGCAGGGGCAGCCAAATAGGGCAGGTTTAAATGATAAAAGACTACACAGAAACTGAAGGATGCAAGTATCCTTGTTTTCTTAGCTTTTATCAAAAAAGCTGTTTCAGGATGGAATCACAGTTCTTCAGAAAATGAACTACATGATGACATCTTTCATTCTCCATTGAAATTCATGTAACAGAACAGCATTTCTGCACAGAAAACTAGCAAATTCTGCTCTGTTTGATTGCATCTTTTTTTCCACATCTTGTGAAAAAAAAAACAGTTGAAGAATGGAGATGAAGTCCAATCATATCTTCAGTTCTTCGTGAGGATTGATATCACATTATTTAAGATATTTCTTAAGAGTTAAACTATATGCAGAGAACTAAAACTCTCATAATAGTAGATAACCAGAGTAGATAACCAGAGAGCTACAGGGGGAGGAAATGACTGGGAACATACTGAAGTTTATAACAAATTAAACTTTTCCATGACAGTGATTAGCTCTTCAATTTGTCTTCATCCAGCCTTTGTAAAAGGACATTCTTTTAAAAAAATCCCAACAACTTTTAGCCTGTAGCCTTACAAGGTGTTGCTGAACAGAACATTTGGAAATTATCTTTGACAGAGCAATGTAACTGAGATTTATTGCCTTGACTTTATTATACTTATGACCATTCTCATTTTTTAGGCACTGAAAGAACACCAAAAATAAACTTATGCAATGGAAGTAGAGCTTCCCCAGAAGTGTAAGATTTTTAATTGGAAGATAAGGTGTATTGGATGGATCTATCATCCCAGTGAAAGACACAAAGAGATAGCAAAGCAATAATCTTTCATCACACCCACGGATGTGACATTTTTCCCCCTCTACTCTGCTCATGCATTGGCTACTGATGCAGATCACGACATGAGGTTTGACACAGCACACCTCAGAGAGTTTGCAAAGAAGCTTCTGCAATGTGAGCTGTCTATTTGTCAGCTTTTACCCCTCTTCTCCTCATCAAGCATTCATTTTTCAGAGTAGTGATGACAGATGTAAAGAGGGAAAATATATGGGGAATATCATGTTGCTGTCACTGAGGCTGGGCATCATGTCACGAGAGAATTGTGCTGTGCTATGTTATGACAAAATGTGCACACAAGTTTTTACTTGTAAGCTTGTTTTTTTAATAAAAAGCATAAATCCTCTTTAAAAAAATATTAGGTGAAATAGGACAGTATACAGAACTTCCTGACTTATATTAGTATGCCAGATATGGATCAGACGAGGAGTATTAACTGAAATGAAATTAAAAATTATGACATACTGTCTTGGTTTGAAAAGACAGGTGCTTGCTAAGGAAGACAGGAGCTTCCCTTGAAATGGAAAAGGTAAACCTCCTCCCTCCAAATTACTACAATTTTGAAATTAAAAGGCTCTCAGCAAAGATATGGGAATAGGAATAACAGTTCTTTATAAGGAAAACTGAAAATACAAATGTAATTAGTACAAACAAAACTACTGACAGAGTCAGAATATGACCTGACACCCTGTGGGTCAGCGTGTTGGTAGCAGTCCAGTTGAATGGTGGCTGCAGTCCTCCTGCAGTGACAGATGTGGTTCTGCTGAAGCAGTGATCCTGTAGAAGAGTGTCGTTTTTCTCTGAAGGTCTGGTGGTGGAATCCAGCTCCTCTGGTGTCCCAAAATCTCTGATTATATTCAGGTAGGAATGCTTGGCCCCTCCCCCTGGGCAGAGCATCTCACAATGGGATGATGTAATTTTATCAGTCATGCAGTGAGGCTCAGTGGCCCATTAACAGAAGATATCTCCTGGAGGGAGAGATTGGTTGTGGAAGAGATAAGAAAACTGCCCAATTAACAGAAGATAACTGCCCCACCTTTAACTGATGGCAAATAGAATAATGCTTATCTTACAATCCAGAACATATACTCTTTCTCATAATGCATGAAATACCAGAGTAGAAATGCAATTTATTGACCAGGAACTATAGAACAAGCACAGGAAAATATTTTTCATGGCATGTACACCTTAATTGTCTAATTTATTGCTCCAGAATCTTGCAGCTCAAAATTAATTGAAGAAATTAATTGGACTAAATGAATTGAAGAAAAAAAATCCATCAAACTCCCACACAGATTTAGGATAGTCAGGAGATTGCTGAAGAAAAAAAAATCTTTAAGGGGGATAGTGTCTGAGGGATGGACTTTCATTATTGGTTTAGAATATTGTCTCCAACTTTCTACAGAGCAAGAGCTAAGAAGACAAACATACAGCGTTCAAGCATATAGTGATTAAACAGATGTCACACGTTTGTTGGCAATACTATTTCTAGAATATCAAATCACATATTAAAGCCACACAAATACATTTCCAAATATTATAGTTTGGGTATTTTTTTATTCATTAAAGTGATTAATAATTATCATCTTGATTCCAACAAAAGAAAACAAGAACTTTACCTTCGGTTTGGGTATTAGTATATGTCGCTGTCCTAATATATAACAATGTAAAACAAAATATCAAGCTAAAATACTTTTTTGAATTATTCTACAGATATCAATGATAATGAAAATAATGATAAAAAGAATGAATATTAAAATTGGAGGTGCTCTTTTGCTTTCTCAGTTGTCTTGCTGCTGCTTAGAAGCGGATTTTTTCTAGTATGAAAGGAGGCTAACTTCTTCTGATTGCCTGGACATCCAAGGGCTATGGATGCTCTGGGTTACTTTTTTCTTTCCTCACAGTTGCATGATGAAGACTTCACCAAGAGCCACATTTCCCTGTTGGAGAGCTGGATAAAGTTTTGAAATATTACTTTGGCTGTATCGAGTACAGATACTTGTTAGAGTGTGGAGCTCTTTAAGTTACATAGATTGTGTTTTTTCAATTTGTGGCTGTGGTTTAAAAGGATGAAAACATCTTGTTATTTTCTTTGTTAAACTATTGTAGAGTTTAATAAACTAATTTGTTAGATTGTTAAAAGAAAGTAGGAAAACATTCTAAGTATTTCCTAGCTGCAACATGAATTTACATTATAGAGAAAGCTATAGGGACAACTACCAAGAACAGCAAAATTTCCCCATAGGAGCGTCAGTCATGTTCAGTTCCTCTCATGGAAATTGTCAAAAAAATTGTAGTAACATGGATTCTGACATGCTACCCTGAAATTCCTGGATGATTCCTTTTTGCTTGTTCATTGCTTTATTTCTGAACAGTAAAGAAGACTGCACAAATGTTATTTATTTTATGTAATTTTCTTCTTTCATTTTATCAGAGTAGCCCCTGCTAACCTAAAACTGAATACAATTATTATCAGTGGGCCGTTAAATACTAATTAAAATATATTGCTGTTGTTTATCTCATCCTCCAACATTTCTTTTACCTGTACAGTAGTTTTAGGTTAAAACCTTCCCAATGTTTCTGTAGAACATACAACACAGGTCAATCTTAAGACGTATCTTCCTGGCATTTAGAAAGAGTTTGCATAAGAGGTACCCAGCAAAAGGAAGATATTTCCACTTTTATCCATGTTCAGAAGTAAGGACACTGAAACATCAGCCACTATACAAAATTTGTTAATTATTTTATTAAAATAAGCATATTTTTATTTGCAAAGAGATTCCTTATCCTGATGTACTTCAGGTTTTGAATTTCATTTTAAACCCAGGTAAAAGAAACAGAAACAGAATAATGAAACAACACTAATTCTCAACACTACATGTGTAGATCACAAGTTATCTGTACATTATTTGTTTTTAAACAAATGTTATTAAAACATTATTTGTTTTTAATCCAACCCTGCAACACCCACTCATATTATTCTTGGTAAGAAAGCCAGTCAAGCCAGCCACTGAAGTGGAAAATTGTATACTTTTTTGTAAGACTAAGGCTTGCAAGTGTTTACTAAAAACAAACATTATGCAATCATACCTCAGGTGTTAATCAGTAGCTCTGTCATCAATGCAAAAATTATTCACATTTGTTGTATTCCCTTTTCTGCACATTTAAATGCTGTTGCCTTGGATTACTGTAAATTGCAGAGGTGGTTAGTAACATACTTTTTCCTATTCCTCTACTTGACTGACCACAACCAATAAGAATATTACTTTTTCTGTGTGTCTGAAATTATTGCCAGAAGTCACAATGAAAGCAAGTGCCAGTTATTGTGCTAGTACTTTCTGTACTGCTTGATGCAGAAACCTCGATCAAATTGGCTTTTCCATACAGTTACATTTGTTATAAGTATATATTCCACTTATGTATTTGAATATATGCTCTTTTTTTGTTAATAGCTCTTTAGGCAAACTTGGCATTGAAAATGAGCCATTACCAAAGGGTATAAAGTAGACTACCTTCTTTTCCAGCAATTGTTTATGTAGTCTATTTCCTAAGGCAGATTCCTGAGGCAATAAAGGCAATCATGATTTACTTTCAACACAGATACTGGATATTTGACATATACAATATTCTAGGTACTACCAAGCCATTTATCAATGACATAATACTTTAGTATTAGTTCCTCTGGATTGTTTTTGTTCAATAAAATTCTGTTTACCTATTATAAATAGCTAATCCAAAAGTAAAAAATAACTGGAATGGGTGCACTGACATATGCATTATTCATACAGTGTGGGCAGTAAATCTACAACAACTGTGTTAATTCTAAGAATTAATTGCTTTTATTCTTAGAAAATACTATTGTGTGAAAGTTTCCTATTTGAATTATGCACTTGTAAGAATCAGCTCTATGTCAGAAGTTCCTTCTTTTATAATTTTCAGCTAACAGCTAGTTAGAAAAAAGTTCCCATTTATTTCTGCATGGTTACAGTTAATGATTTCTGAACCAAAATCACTAATTGAGGGTTAAAATGGATGTGTTCCCCCATAAAGGACATCAAGAATTTTTAATATTTCTGCATTTGATATTTTCTGTTTAAAATGTGTATAAAACGCTGACACAGAACTCAGCTCTGAGGGAAAAATAGCAGCAGCAAATCTACAAAAATACATGAATGTGCTGTGCATTTTCCACCATATATATTTGCATACAGAGTTGGCCTTACCTATTTAGCTTTATATCATTTGCATTAGCCTGATCTCAAGATAATTAAGCCTGAGAACTGGACTTCTACTCTGTGCCAGCTGTAAGGAAACAGCAAAGCCTGACACTGAAGAAAATTCCTGGGAAGCAACGAAGAACCTAGATTACTCACTATCTGAGAACAGGAAAGGCATCCCGTTTCTTTGAAAGCCTGTAAACCTTGAGGAAACTACCAAACTGTCAGGCTGACGGATTTATTACAGGTCTGCAATAGGGTTGCATGTGAAGGATTGAGCAAAGATTCTCATGGTAAGTGTATAAGTACTGTCTTAACTCTGCAATAAACAGGTTCATTTTGCTCTCAGCTTATGAGTCTCATTTTTATACACTATAGCCAGTTTGAGCAAAAAGACTAAAGACTGGCACATTATGGCACACTGAATTTAGCCTCTTTAATTTGTATCAGTCCCCTCCTTCACATTTAGAAAAATGTCAGATAAGTTTCCTGGGTAATGCTTTGCCACTGACTCTATTTGCTCATTGTGTGGCTTTAAGGACTTTTTTTTTGTTTGTTTTATGAATGCTCCAACACACACAGATACACCATATTTTAAGAATTCCTGTGGGGGGAAAAACCCCTGGAGCTCCTTATTGTGTCATAAAGGTCAAGAAGCATGGCATTTGAGAAAACTCTTTGTTAGTTACCGTTACCTTCCATTTAATCTCTTTGGTCTGGACTCCTGGATGCCTTTAAAACTGAATCAACACAACTTCTCTGGCATGGGTGGCTTTCCTGCTGTTTGGTTCTTCTAGCACAACTCCAGGAGACAACTGCCTGGCTGCCCTTCTCCTGGGCAGATCAAAGTTTGTACACTTTCTTTGAGACTGCCTTGTCCCTCTTACCCTCACAAAATGTATTTTTAATGGTTCAATGACACTGTACTCTAAAATACCTTCTACTCCTAATAGTAAGTCTCCAAATCTTACTGTAACTTTTATGGAGATTTTCAATTTAAATGAAGTATTGAAATCTATATGTCTGCAGGCTTTTAGCTGTTCAAATACTGATATGTCCTGTGGTACACAATTTTTTGTTTCCATTTCACCAGCCAACCACATATGAGCCATTGACTAAATGCTGGACTTTTTTATGTTCCATATGTAATAGAGCATTTGCTGATCATATGGTTCCATTATTTCTGAACACTTTATTTCTTACAAGACACAGTTCAAGTCTACTTAGAGAAAAAAAGGAGAGGTACATACTTTGAAGAATGGGATGGCAAAAGTTTGATCTTTTAGACTGTAGTTTTTGAGTTTGAATATGATGAAGATAACAAAGGAAAATATTAATGTGGAGATTGTGCCAGCAGTCTGGGGGAGGAATCTATGAGAATCTGGACTGTTCTCTCCTGGAATAAAGCCTTTTTAATTCTACAACTATTTGACTCTAGTTAGTGATAGGATAAATGCCTAAGAATGGTCAAGAAAAAATGTAAACACTTAGATTGAGTTCACTGCCATGTCTTCAGCTAAGAAAGGAGATAACTAATACCTAAGGAAATTCATTGCATGCCACTGTGCAGGACTAGAAAAACTGAAGAATTGCCACTTAGAATTCTTTCCTAAGACATCTTGTACAATTTTTGAACCGTGCTGTCCTATGTGCTTTGTTCATCTGTGGTGTAGAAAAGCTCATATAAATTAGAATATGAATACTGAATCTAGATACAACTACAGCCTGCGGTCCCTAATTATTGGACATAAACAAATTTTCTTACTTATGGGGAAAATATTGCATTTATGCCTATGTTTCCACTTCAAAAAGACATGGACACAGCTGTGCAGCTGGAGCAGAAGCAAAACTAGAGAGCTGTGCTGGAGGGTATTCTTGGGTACACATTTTGCATGTTACTTCTCATTTACTCAAATGGAGAATGATTATGTGCCAATTTGGCATGTGCTTCTTCCTCTTCTCTTTTAGCTTGAGTGTTTTGGCCATTCTGGTGCATAGACATAGCAAAGAAATTATCCACTTTCCACCTCAGCTGGAACACTGCTTCCTTTAAATGGAATATTTATGCCTATTGTTCTTCATTGACATTTTGAATAATAAACTAGTATACCTTTATACCTACACTTGTGAAGAAGTATCAGAAAACACTTTTATTTATTTTTTTTAACTGAAGAAAGTAAAATTTTCTAGCAGGAGTGCCTATACTGGCTTACTTCTCCTGAGCAAAACAAAAGCAAAATAAAAGGAAAGAAGGATTATCATATAGTGTATCACAGGCAGATTCTGTATGATTATAGGAGAGAATGCCATGGCATTAGGACAGCCTGATAATAACACATTTTCTGACAGTTATGGTTTCCAAATATTTTTTTAACTTTTTAGATGGTGATAAAGACATTTAATAAGCTTTTTCAATTACTATTATTTAGCACAATCAGGAAGGAAATTAAAAACACAGATGCCCCATCCCTGGAAATGTTCAAGACCAGGCTGGATGGAGCTTTGAGCAATCTGGTCTAGTGGAAGGTGTCCCTGTGCATGGCAGGGAGGTTGGAATTGAAGGGTCTTTAAGGTCCTTTCCAACCAGGCTGTTCTACAATTCTATAGAGTGTTGGGTACTAAAGAATGACAAATATCTGTTGCCCAAGATTTTGAAATTCTTATAGATAAATTGTATCATAATATGTTCTAATAACAGACATGTAAAAGAGACATACCACTGACCAAGTCACATATTTGACACAATGTTCTTAGTGAAAATTTGAGATGTTTATTTCCATGGCACTTCAGTTATTTTTTTAAAGTAATTGAATATTTTTTCTTGCTGTTAAACATTCTATAGCCTTAGACTTCATTGTGCATTTATTTAAACAGTAGGACAAAAGAAGTTCACCATGAACTACAAGCTAAAGTTAAAAATACATGAGTTAGAGAAGCCCCAGTTTCAACTTACAACCATGGACAGCAATAAGTTACTGACTCCAGGATACTGGAGGTCATTGCTCTAGGACCTTTTTTGGACAAAACCAAACCAGACCAGAATTAGCATGACTTTTAATGAGTTATTTCCTTGGGATTTGTTTTACATCACTTCCCGGTTTTTTCCTGCATGATTTAAATCAGAAATGTAATAATAGTTTATATTTTGATGTTTGACTTCTCTGGTATGTAAAAAATATATATTTATTATATTCTTCCTTGTAGCTTGATATTGTAAAAAAATATTTGAAATATGGATGTTGAATAGCAGAAATTCATGAAGCCTGAGGAAAAAGAGGTCAATGAAATTATCCTACAGAGCTGCCTACAAAACCCAACCATAATGAAGTGTTTTTTCTTACAGTTAACAAATACATGTATTTGACTGAAAAGCCTGGTATAGAAAAAATGAAAGAGATAAAATACCTAGAGCTGTATTTTGTATTAGTACTTATTCTTTATACACTAAAAAAATCTCTAAGGGATAGATTCATGGCTTGAAAATAAACTAATGGCTTTCCAAATATTTTCCTTCATATACCCAGCCAAGTATACTTGATTACATTTCTATTATATACACCTCTATATTAAAACATTTACTGTATATTATTACTGCAGCCTGGAAAAACATAACAGAGTTATAAGAAAGCAAAATGTAGAATTTTTCTTATAAGTAGCAAGGAACAATATTTTCAGAATGAAGATCCTGTTAAATGTCATGCTTGTTCCATGCAGCCTTTGAAGAATCTGGCCCATTAGGTTTTAAAAAATGTGTCTCAGTATGGATTTGATAACCGGATTACCCAGGTTAGAAATTGTCTGTCATTTCAAAACATTTTTTGTCTGAAGAAGAAAAATACTTTGCAAAATAGATCTTAGTTGGTAACTTTAAGGGAGACAGGGTGAGGAACCTCCATCCATGGATGCTGTCAAAGTTCACTAGACAGAGCTACAGCTGATCTAATCTAGATTTGGATAGATCACCTCCACAGCACTCAGTCAACTCTTCTATAACTCTACTGCTACTACATTTATGATAATTTTAGGTCATTCCTTCACAGCTCTGTACTGCTTGTTGTATTTACTTTACTTTTAGAATCAATGGGAATAAATGACTCTCCAAAATAAGATCACAGAATACTCTGAGTTGGATGGGACCCACCAGGCTCATCAAGTCCAACCCTAAAGTGAAAGGCTCATTTGTGGATTGAACCCACAACCTTGGCATGATTAACACTACACCTTAACTAACTGAGCTAATCTCACATATGCCTAATTTCTTTCAGATGTTTAATTTAAGAAGGGTTGAACTGTACCCTACACTATACTGATTGCAAATATATCTTAGGCTGAGAACTTAGGAGCTGATGGTATGTTTATGAAACTTATTCAGTGATTGCTTCAGGCAAATTCCATACGCAGTCTGAAAGAGGATGGAGCTTTAACTCCATCCTGATGAGGGCTCTTCATTATGAGTTTCACTCTAATTTTGCTGTAATGATAACAATATCAGCAACACAATACAGAAATAATGCATGTCTCAGAAAAACGAAAATTTTCTTTCTTTTGCTGTTGTTCAGCAGTTGAGTTTCCTACAAACTTTTGAAAAGTTCAGCCTGAGAGATGGAATGAGAAATATCCCTTAGCCCATTGTCTTTGCCTTTAGTATCCTAAACTATACGCATACCTTGATGTGGGTTTCATCTCCATTTCTGCACACCCAAATTGCCAAAATTATTCTGCTAGATTAGAAAAGTAAGAAATAAAAAAAAACTTACTTGGTCCCTAACAGAGATAATAGAACAGCATTAATGACTGTTATTTTTTAGCAGGTAGTAGTGTCGGGGGTTGGGTTTTTTGTTTTTTTCTCTCCTGTTAATTTCTTATCACCTGTGGAATTTCTCCCATTGAACTGGTAATGGGGACTGATGGCTTGAGACAGGGCAGGGATACCGGGAGATTTTGGGCTGGAGTAAGGGGCTAGGAGCAGCTCCTGGCTCTCTCTGCTTTGGAGGAGGACAGTGGCAGCCGCTGCTTGGGAAAGGGGATTCTCACTGCTGCTGCTGCTACCAGAGCCCAGCCCAGAGCTGCTCCTTCTGCCCTGGGTGAGCCTCTGCTCGTGAGAGCAGCCACTAAACTGGGACCTCACTGACACCCACCTCACTGAAAGAGAGACCCAGCACCGTCTGCTCGGCTGTCCGGGATCCTGAGCTCGGCTCTCCCTGCCCTGCTGGGAGCCCCCTCACCCCCTGCCTGCCAAGACATCCTGCCGGCACAGCTCGCTGCTTCCGAGAGCCCTGCTGAGGGCACCAGGATCAGCTGCCCCAAGGGTTTGTGAAGCGAGGCCTCTCTTCCATCCCTCCCCGTGTGGGACAGAGCCGCCATCGCCACGCGCTGCCCGAGCCTGCGCCGGAGCGCCCCCTGCAGCCACGGGGGGATCACCGCACCTGCCCTGAGCACCGGGAGCTGCAGCGCCCCTGCCGGCCGTGACCGGAACTGCACCCCAGGGAAAGCGCCGCAGCCGAGCGGCGTCACTGGGTTCGGGCTCTGTTCGGGGTTAGTGCCGGAGGTGCTGTTGTTTGTTTGTTTTATCATATATACTAGTAAAGAACTGTTATTGCTATTCTCATGTCTTTGCCTGAGAGCCCCTTAATTTCAAAATTCTAATAATTCGGAGGGAGGGGGTTTACACTCTCCATTCCAAGGGAGGCTTTTTCTGCCTTCCCTAGCAGGCTCCTGTCTTGTAAATCAAGACAAGAAATATTAAAGGGGCTCAAGAAAGAACTTTAAAATAATAAATCCCCCCAACCTTTAACTGAAATATCTTCACCTGTTCTACCATCTTACTGACACTCATTCAATTTAGATTTGCTCCAAGGTACTTATTCTAGAGTAGGTTGAATTGCCGTGGTTTATTTGGTTTTTGAAAAGTCTGTTGTATATGCAGAAATTTTAAAGGCATGTTGATGACAATGTGCTGCAAGTTAGGCATTTGAATGAGCTAATAGCTTGCACTTCAGAGGCAGGCTTTCTATAATATGTATACTCAGCTATGAAACCAAAAGAAACAATTATGGATACAGCTGGTCATCAGAAAGCTGGTCAATAGTAGGTCACTTATGTCTGAGAATGAAGGGCGCTCAAATGAAAATATATGACTGAAAAATTAAGAAAAATTTCGAAACTACATTTTACCATAGCAGCTTAGTTAAAGATAATGAATCTGAAGCTGATGGAACTCTGCTTCTTAAGGGGACAGATTCTGAACTGATACAACTTAGTTGTGCCCGTCAATATTTAGTTGTTTATTTTTACTACTACTAAAGGACTGCTTAATTCTTCATGTTTATGTCTTCAGACTGAGAGGAATGACAGACTTGTCTTTACAAACTGTGGGTCTGCTGGTAGACAGAACCAGCACTGAGAGATAAAAGAAACAATGGTAAGGATTCCACTGATTGATGAATGGAAAGGATATTTGCCTTTAGAAACAAACTGTAGGTTTGCTGATTAATGAAATTGGATGTTGGAAGATGAAAGGAGCAATGGGGAAAAACTCAAAAAATTCCATGAGAATTAAAAATTAAAAAGGAGGATTATACATTAGAGGGTATCAGGCGTTCCAGGAAGTCTGTACCTCTCAAGTACCTCAGCCAATGGGGAAAGAGAGAAGGGAAATGCGGCCGGAAATTGGGATATAAAGGAGGCTGTGTCCTCCAAAAATTTGAGATACCCCAGGGGAATGCCCCATGGCCTCTCCCTTTATTCAAATAAAGTAAAAGGGACTCCTCTGTCTTCTTTTTGGACATAAACCTCTGATGTTTGTGGATTAATTTTCATGACAAGACCATGACAGTCATCTGCAAATACTATCACAGCTGGTTGAGATACGTCATAGTGTTTTCAATTGTATACTCTTTTACAGTGATCTTGTTATCCTAAACTGTAATGATCACGTTGTGCTGGATTATTTAATCAATAGTAACTTTTGGTACCATGGTACATTCAGAATACTACTAATCTTTACATTATTTTGCTTGGAATTCCATACTTTTCAGTTTCTCTGTGTTCACCTTCCACTGTCTCCCTTTGCATAAAAAAAGAGCTAATAATTACAGAAACAAGTTAATTTATTTGTGAAAGATAATATCTCTATTGTCTTCTCATTGGGATTTTAAGCAGACTGAGTTAATGAGGCAATCACTTCAGTCTTGTTTTTCTCCACTGTATTGAAAAGGTAGCTATTATAGACCTGTTTTCTTCCTTTCTTTTTTAGCAGTCACTTAGCTTTGACATCTTTTAAAATACACCACTTGTCTTTAGAATTCTCCTTGTTGCTGTCCATTTGGAAGCTTCATTAATTTTTAAAGTCCTGTTTTAACAAGTTTCATGTGTTTAGAAGAATTAAATCTGCATGAGTAATTGATCCAGCTAAAATTCATTCCTGCATTCCTTGACATGCTTCTGACAGGCTACATTTTATAGCTGTATTTTTTTACTTGCTTCATGTTTTCTTCATCTACTTAAAACTATACCTTCTCTAGTCTTTATAGTGCTCACACTGATCTAAGAGAATTTGATAAAGTTTCTTATTTTAAATGATCAGGTGAGAGACTCAAAACTAGTATCTCACCCAGAGAAGATTATTTCCTTAATGAACTAGTCTGGATTGAACCATATTTACTGTCTTTCTTCACTAATCTCCATTTTCTACCAAAAACGTATTAATCAAAGAATGAGAAACAAAAGTCTCTAGGAACTTCAAGGGAAGATTGGATTGCATCCTGAAAAAAAACCCTCTCAGAATATGAATACATTTTACAGCTGCAGTAGGTGTTCACAATATGTCTTTCAAAACTACTAAAATGCACGTCTTTTAAATTTCTTTGTACTTGGTAATGTTGAGTTTAACCACCCTTTGAAAGCTGTGCTCCTTGTGGCAAAAAAACCAACATTCTAAATAACTGTATAGTTCCTGATTATCCAAGATTTAGGTACAACTAATTAGGATAATGGGAGTGTTTTGAGGTGGGAAAAGAATCCCACAAAACTGTGAAGACTCAGCAAACAGTGCTGCTGGATAAAAATTAACACTTAAAAAAATCTGGTTTGCTTATTTTATTATATTTCAGCTTTATGCCTCTTCACAATTCCTGATTCCTGATGGTACCAGCAACAAAAGGACTGAAGGCAGAACTGAAGCTCGTTTGTTTTTACAAATGCAACTATCTAAAATTTATGTAATAATCCCCACAAGGAAATCTAATCCCTATTCCACTACAAAGCTAAACTCAAATGTATATATCTGCATAGAACTTTGAGTCACTTTACCCATGTCAGCAGTATTTAAATATATAGAGATGACTGTCATGAACATGGCCCACATACAAATGATTCAAAATGCTTATAAAAAGAGTTAGATTTTTAGTACATCTTTAAGCATTTTTCCTTTGAGCTCTTACAGTTTAGTAGACTCTATTTTCAAGAAATCTATTAATTCTCCTGTCTCAGAAGACCGTGGTGGAAAACCTGTGTTCTAAACAGAATATATTAACAGTTAGTAACAGTAGAAGAACATTGCAACATGTACACAAGAGGAAAAAAAGTCCTTTTTCTTTTCCTCTTATTTTATATGGAGCCTGTATGACTAATGTTACTCAGACTACCCCAGGGTTACCCAAAACAGGGATCAAGAAATAAACAATCAGATCTTTTTCCACTGACAGAATCAATTTCCCATTTCCTTTCTGGAAAACTAATTTTCTTCTACAAATTGCCTTTCAACAACTACCTTGGCCCACTAGGATTTCTTCTGAGGCTTGCTATTACATGGTTTTAACTTTGTTCCCTGTGTTCTCTGTTTGGGATTTCTGGTAGACATCACAAGCTAACAGCCAAGTAGATCAGAATTTCATAAATATGGAAAGCAAATATTTTGTGCAAGCACAGATATGTGGCTTTAACATACTGAGATTTTTTTAAATCTTTTTTTGCTAGAGATTACTCCACTGGTTTCTGGGGAGTCTGGCAGCTCATTTGGGAATGCTCACTTGTTCTGTAGTTAAAAGAGGTTTTGGGAGGCTGAAGTACCAAGATCCGTTTCACTGCACAATTAAAACACTTCAAAGATGAGGATTTCAGGAGACAATTGTTCTGATACAGAACTCAGGATTGACAAGACAATAATAAATATCTACCCTCATTTTCTGCAGCCTGCAGGATGCTGGGCTTCATCCATGTTTTAATTAGTTTGTGCTAGGTTGTGTGAGGTTGTAGGAGTTTTATGTCTTGATATGAAGATATCAGGATTTCAAACATATATAGACTTTTCCCATTGTTAATGTCTTCAAGCCTCTGGATTTTTTCTTTTTTTTTTT
>VWZP01010454.1:18840-46667 GCA_013396995.1 Dicaeum eximium
TTTTTTTTTTTTTTTGGTTGGTTGCTTTGTTTGGTTTGGTTTGATTTCCTCCCTCTACTTAAATATATCTCATTTAAACTTCTGAAAAATGACTCAATGTCTTTTCTTGGGAAGATATTTTGGTACTCAGACCAAGTCATTTTTCAATTTTTTTTTTTTTTTTTTAATTCCAAGCAAATTGAAAACTGTCTACAGATTTTTTTTCAGCTTTCAAATAACTTGTGTAGGTTTTTTTCCACATCCATCATGACTTCTTCTCCCTTCTCAAATTTATAGACACAAACTACACATTCATATCTCAGGCAAACATGTTAATGAAGTAAGCTGATTGGTCTTGTCTAGTTAATTCCACTCTGCCATTGTATATACAAGTGTATTTTAAAAATTTTTATGGCAAAATCCCAATAAGAACTTATAATCATAAGTAATTAAAGTCACTGTTTCAGAAGTAAGTTTTAGAAATATTATTTCCTAGAATGTTCTCTTGTTTTATAAGTATAGTCCTCATATCTTGTTTACAGATGTGTTAATTTCCATTTTATGTAAAATCCTGTACCATCTGACTATATTTTCACATTGAAAATTGTTTCATAAAAGCTGTCACTTATTAATACTTGATTTAATAAATATGGCTTCTACTGACACATTTTTTTACACATCAACTGAGCAATATTTATCAATCAGGGAATGAGATTCTTTGATTCTTTCCAACTAGGCAAATAGATACTTGTTCCTTACTTCATTACTAATTCCTAAAATGTAAGGAATCACTGGAACAGCTTTCTGGTTTGACAGTTCATTAGAAGTCATCACTATGAAGTATTCTAGTTGTCTGATTTTGGAAAAACAGCTCCTACATTAGTGAACCATGCTTTTATAAGAGATTTTAAATTCCTAATGGTGAAAACATGAATTTACTTGTTTTTTCTAAGATCTTTGGAAACCTTATTTCTTCTTGTTTTAATGTTTTACCAATCTAGATTTAAGTAAGATAAACTTGCTTAAATGCTATCTATTCACATGGTTTGAAAAGGATCTATTTATTTTCCCTTGGCTTGAGTCCATCATTCTTATTTTTATATTTCTAATAACTCAGTGGATAGCATGCTATTGGAAAGAGCCCCCCAGAAGGAAATGTCATCTTCCTATCATTCTAATTTTGGATGTGGTTTCATATACATGACTTCATATGAAAAGTAACAAAACTATTAGGAAAATTTACACACTATAACATCTAAAATGAACCGTATTTTCAGTAAAGTGTGTTTTTTCAGCACTTTAAAATCCACTGAGCAATGCAGAAAAATATGTTGTTCCTTTTGAGACAAGGGAAGTGTTAATATCCACCTGTGAACTATTGTGAACCTCTGTGATGCATCTGTGAATAGACTGCTAAAATAGGTGAAATTATTATATTTTTGCAATGTTCTAAGTGCTTCTATCAAGCTTTGTGATTGCAATCACTCAAAAAACTCAGAAGCCTTCCTACTTGCCGATCATAAAGCATCTATCTTACATCTTATCTGATGTGCCTTTTGTATTATAAAGGGAGTATGAAAATAGATTTTCTCAGGGCCTATGGAGTTATCCCAGTTGTAATAGTCTACGTTGCCACCCTAGTATTTTTGCCATAGTTTTCCAACTTTGTAACAACACTTGGAAAGAAAGAAGAGTACATTTTCCACGACAAGTTTGTTGGAGAAATCAGCTACTGTAATTTTGGATCTTGTTAAGTCAAAAAAGTTTTGAAAAGGCTGCAAGTGAAATGTTGCTGATAAAATTTATACCTTGGTTTCCTAGTGCTGCCAAGGGTAACCAGTAACCAGTCATGGGCTGGAGGATGAGGGCAGTGACCTCCTGGCACCTGAGCTGTCCCAGCTTCTGGCTCCCACCTTGGAGCAGACCCCATCCCTGCTGGGGTCTGTTGCTGTTGCTGTCAACTGTATGAATGAAGTTGAACATAAAACAAGTGCAAAATGCTTTGTCCTACAATCAAATGTATTTCAGTGTACAGAATAGGATTTCTTCATCTATTATAATAAAAATACCTAAAATTGACATAGAATATTCTATTATTTTGCAATCATAAACATTTTCAAACAAACTAAAAAAGCACCTATGATATTCAACATTCTTTTTAGCTAATATTTTTCTATGCAATGCTCAATGTTTTCTTGTTAAATTAATTGAAAAAATATAATATTTCTTTTGTACAAAAATGTATACCAAAAGGCTGTGCATTGCACCTTACTCAACTAAACCAAATTTTAATGCCCACGTGCATCACATTGCTAAGCAGACTTCTTGTCATTTGAACTGATCCCACTGCAGTGGAGAGCAGTGATTTTGTGAGGTAGCAAGGACAATCAAAAGATCAGTAAAAGCAGTCAGAGAAAATTATACATATTCTAGAGTGATAGCAGCCAAGGACTACGTGGATCCTTTTCATTTCCAAACAGTGTAGTTAGAGGGGACTTAATTCCGAGCAGTTTTATTTGTTGACATTTGCAAGAGCATCAGTAGGTTGCAAGCTTTTTGTCACTCATCTACAACTATAGCCATTTGAAAACAAATAATGTTAAATGTTCTTGTTTAAATGGTTCTACTATTTCTGTTTTAATTGAAAATATTATTTATGGAAATAACCCAATGTCCCCTAAATTCTGTGTTAACAGACTGTTTACTCACTAGTACAAGATGGTGCTTTTCTTATAACACTTCTGAAAAATAGATTTTGTTTCTCTTTTAATCTGCTATTTCTATGTTCTCTCTTCTTTTCCATATGCACTCATGGATCTATTGCTTTTCTCCTGCTCAGAAGATCCATGCATTTCATTTCTGATCTCAGGCTCAAAAACATTTTTAAATACCGTACCCAGAACTATATTGCCCCTACAGTTTGCTTCCTCTAGAGCTAGCAAATAATAGTATATAAATTTATCTCTGAATAAATCAGGTTTATATGCTGCATTCTGGAATTTACATTCAAAACAGGGAGAGTTATTTTTGGAGAACTGGAAAAAAATGGAAGAACTCTGGAATGATCCAGTTTACATTAGCCACTGAACTATTTCTGAAATACTCCAGATTTAGGGGAGCTCAAAGAAACTGAAATGAAGTTTCATCTCCATTGCTTGTGTTCTCTAAAGAAAAGCAGCAAAAAAAAAAAAACTCACTCAAGAGCACACATCTTTTCTGAACAGAATAGAAAGTGCTATGAATAAAAATATTTGTTACTTGAAGACTAAAGCATGGAAAGAATATATGATCTATACATTTTATAAAACAAAAGCAAGGACTGAAATCTTACCCTACTGAAAGCAAGGTCAAAACTCACGTTTTCCTTTAATAGCCAGGTTTTTACATGAAAGACTTTTAAGGAGGACAAAATTATGTGTTTAGGTTCTCTTTTGGGGGTACTGGAAAAACATTGCCAGTAGTTTCCCAGCAACATTTAAAATTTAAGTCCTCGCTGCAAAGTTAACATTTGAATCTGAGAAGGCAGGGGTTTGTTCAGTTTTCATTTGAATTTGTCTGTTTTGCATTTTGACTTTTAAAGACATCTGCATTCTGAAGAGCTTTACATGCACTTAGCATTTTGAGGTAAAAACTGTGGTTCTGACTCATTTATGACAACAGAGTGGCTCTACTCCCACTTCAGCATCAAACTCTTCTGGGGTCCATGCCTTCAGCTTCATCTTTATCTGCATGGAGGAAGCTGGTGAGCATGTCAATGAGTCATTTTCTGCTTAAGGACCAGGAAAGATGCAGAAGCATTTCTTGAAATATTTTTCTTTCCTTAGGTCCTGCAGCTCCATGGTGGGTGTTGTCTGTTACTGTCACAGATGCATGAGAACATGAATGTCAACATGCTGGGAACAGGACACCTAGAGAAAAAAACATACTTGGTCAAAAAATTATCTCAGTTATACAGCCACATTAGACCATGAAGCCATTTTCTTTAATCTCTTTTTCTTATTCTTGGCAGAATAAAGCCAAGACATTTATCAGCATGCTGTTATTTTATACTCTATATTCTTAAATCCATTAGAATTGAAATATTATAGGAAGAAGAGTAATATAACTGCATTGGAATTCTGTCCTATGAAAGACACATCATGCAGGCACTGTTAGAAAGCAATGGCTTCACTCAATGAGGCACACCAGCACAGATCGAGTGGGATGCATGAGAACTGGCATCCTCTATAAACAACATTACTCCTTTTACATTTAAGAAGAATTTTCTCCAAGTCTACAACACTCACAGAGACAGTTTTCACCCCTTTATCATGTGGTTTTATTTCTTGTCATGTTCTCTATAGAGAACTTAATCTTCTATATCTCATGCACTGTCTTCTTAATACCTTTCTTTGAATGATGTAAGAGTCTGACAGCTTTCTTTTTAAATGTTTGTTTATCTGCTTGGCTGAACTTTGTCATCTACTTACTAACCAGTAGAAGTTTTCTTTTATTGTTTTCTTTTATTTATAGAGATGAAAAACAACTTCAAATTGCTGTGCTATTCACTGTATTTTGAGAAGTACAAAATTAAGACTTGAACATAAAAGAAAAGCTTAACAAAAGAATAAACAATCCATACTTTTGCCATTTTTGCTATAATTATTCAAATAAATTGACTTGGTCTTTTAATTGAATTAATTCAGGGTTGTTATTTTTCTTTCACAGAGAACAAATTTCATGGTTATTTTCTAATGCAATACACTATAAACACACAAAGGGGAAAATGCTGTTTAAATAGCACTGTGTACTACTTTATAAGTAAAATACATCTGAATTAGACACCTTTGAAAGTTCTGTTGTTAACACTTGTGTATCATAATTTCCCCAGGAGGCAACCGAGAAGTTGAGAATTTAACTAAAAAATGCTCCAAGTTATTGAAATGCACAACACAAAACCAAACCTAAGTGAGGGAGACACCTGAAACCTATAGTAAACTGTTCTTTTTTGTGAAGTCAATAAGCTGCTCCAATTACACTCTTTCCCAGTGTGCTGATATATATTGTCTTTTGTTCTGTATTTTCTTCATATTAAGCAAAACTCCAGAAAAACAGGAGTAGAACTTTGCTTCAACAACCTGTTGTTGCACCCTGAAGCCAAGGTTAAATAGAATAATGTTCCCATTTTAAATTTTCAGAATAACCTGTTTTCTTTTTAGAAAGCTTGTATGACGAGGGTCAGTCTGCATTGTGTATCTACACAGAATATTTCTTAGAGGAGAAAGCCAAAAGCTGATATTTATATATTTTAGTTTTAGATCCTGAGAACTTCATTGTGCAATCACATAAAAAATGTGGTGAATGTGTCACTAAGGAGGTAATTCAGGGAAGGGAAGCACTGAGTCAAATCCATTTTGCTACAAATAAACTAGCAAAATAGGCCACTATTTTGGGTTTATGTGCAGACGAAAAGTGACAGAGAGAAGGACATACCTGCATGGAGATGAGATGCATCTCTTAGTGTATCAGTGATTCTGCCCTCCTGTCCATCCACGTTTTTTCTGTCCTCTCCTGTGGAAAGCAACAGGCTAGAAGGATGGGAAACCACTCCATGCTTAGCTAGCTCTTCTCCCATGGTTAGTAGAATATGCTTGGGAACTTGGAGGCTTTGAATTGCTCTAAGATGTCCTTTTACCTTCTGGTTAGGAGCAACCCAAGACAAGTCAATGAGTTCTGCACCAATCCTGAATTAATTGTGATTGTGGATACAACAGTTAAGACCCCTGTGCCTCGCCTGACTTGAATACAAAAGGAAATATCCATATGCATTTCATATTTACAGGAAAGATATGAAATGTATGAAATGCATATATATAGAAAATATGTGAATTTATATTGAATTTATGAAATATATTAAATATATTCATATTAATGTCTTTCATATTTATAGGCAAATATGTGGTTCTCAGGAGATGTGTGTATTGGAGTGCAAACATTCACCTCTGTGAAATGTTGCCACTCAGGGCAATTTCATTTAGTTTATCTCCGCACAGGTAAAGCATTGGTAATAATATTCATGATAATTAGCCTTGTCTTCCTTGAATATTGCTGTTAGTCTGTAGGGAAAAACATTCTTAAAAGCTGAAATTCAAAGGCTTCCTTTCTGGTTTTCATTACCTTTTTAATTAACCATTATTTAAGTCTCTAAATATTTTATTAGGAAAAAATGAAAATTAAAAATATCCATACTTTATTTTTAAAACTACTTCTAGATCAAAAGAGACGATCAGAGATGCCTATTTAGTTCTGAGGTTACCTCCAGGCCATCAATATGAAAGAACATCTTTCAGTGATTTGAGTCCAAATTCATCTCCCCTGAATTAGTCAGCCAAAAGACAGATAGATGGTTCCCCAAATTAACCAGCTACCTTTAAGTAGCAAAAACACCCCAAGGCCAGGTACATAAGTTCCCCATACGTCCCATACAGCTGTACATGGGATATTAGACAATCATCCTGAATGATCCAGCTCCCTTTTATCTTTACCTGGACAGCTAGAGAACATGAGGGTTGCGAGTTGCTTTCATGCCAGGCCTACAAGATGCTGTTTTCCTGCCCATCTATGCTTTTTTTGCAGCAATTCAAACCTTTGTCCCAACTATCACAGCTCTCTGCAAGGACAATTGTTTGTTTTCTAATCGGAGGAATGGAAAAGGATTGGTCATTTAAGTGCAGACAGCAAGGAATTACATGTACTGAACTATTTCTCAGACCTAGGAAATCATGCTCCTAAACACACTTTTACAGTTACTCTTTTCACTCCTGATTTTGCATTAAGAGGCAATAGTCCCAAATTGGATAGTAAGAGGATTATAGTATTAAATGTTTATCTTGTGTGTTTGCTACATGAAAACTTTATTGAAGGGATGGTTCTACAGAAAGGGTAAAGCTATTGGGGGGTTTCAAGGTCAGCAGCACCCTGCAGCTTCCTGGGTTTTGAGGCAGCAGCCACATGCTCTCCACATTCCTCAGATCCACCCCTTCAACCTGAGAAAGGAAAGGTCACAAGTCTCATGAACTCTTTCAGCAATGTGACAGTTGATGTTATGAATGTTCCATTCTTCCATTTATGAGGAACATATAGTTCATACCTTGGTACCATTCAGCTGCTTTCAAGCAGTGTGCTCCTTATCCCTTTTGCCAACAGAGTCTGCCTGACACAATGGCATGGATGAGATCTCTGGGAATTCCAACCAGAGAAGGCAGTTCTGAAATAAGAATGAACATTTTTTTTCTCCTTATCCTTGCTTGTCTGGCCTCTGTACAGTTGGACATCCTTCCAATGAGGTCAAAACTGAGCTCCCAACATTTCTCTCCAAACTTGTTCCTCTTTGCCTCTCATCAACTGCATGTTCTGTCTAAACCAGATCTCTACATAAATTTATTAGAAGAAAATTATTTTAGTTGGTTTTCTTTCCTCCACCCACATAACTTTTGAAAATTTTCTAAACCACATCAACTCTTCAAACCATTAGTATATGATCACTGCTTAAAGCAAACTTTGAGGAAAAGTTTCCCCATCCTTTCCTTTAGAATTTTCTTGCTTTTTTCTATCACTCCCCAGTCTACAACCTGAATCCAGGTAATCTGAGAGGCTTGCTTATCAGTAAGAAAAGTAGAAAATCTGTGGAAATTCAGAACCTTCTGTATGTCTACGAAGAGATTGATATGTGGGATGGTTCTTCCAATGGCTCCAATAAATGTACATCTGACTTCAAGTCCTGTAGCCACCTTACATCATAGGGGTGGTTGGGGAGGAATGCTTTGTATGGAGTTTTGAAAAATTTTAACAAAATTTTTGTGTGAACTGAAAGAAAATAAGAAATTTGCAAAAGAATGACAGTGCTTAAGCCCAGAAAGTATAACTTAAATGTGTTTAACCTTTCAAGAGGTCTGTTGGGGGTAGAAGACAAATATTAATGACCTTAAAAATGGATGTAGAAAGACTTGTCTTTCTGGAAATACTTTGTACTTCATAGTAAATATCTCCATAGACATTGCTTATAATGATATAACATTTTATGATTGTTGGTTTGTTCACTGCAAGCAATATGGACCCTCCACTAGCTTTCACATAAAACAGTGTTAGGTAGGTTTGAAAGGATTTTTGTAATGAACAAAAACTCTTTGTATACCCACAAAGATTAGGAAAATATCAAAAATGAGTTCAGGAGTAGGTTAATAAACTACAAAAAATATGATGAGTATTTAGTTTTTTTTCTTTGAGTGTTGCTCAAATTTTAACCAGGATTAATTTAAAATAGGTATGAAACCCAGGAAAAAGTAGATAAAGAAATACCACCATCATTTTAAAATGAAGCTTTGCAAGCCTTGAGAATGAGAACAGTTGTATATCTAGAAAGATATCCTGTTTTCCTAAATTTGTACATGAATTATCATAAGAGTTTAATTTCTATCTTTCTTTACATGCTTCATTAAGACTAGGATAGGCCCAGAGTAGACCTGTTTGTAGAAGCTTTGGTGCTGCTGTCAAGAAAAAAACATTGCTGGATGCTCTTGCGGAAGGAGGAACTTGATAGTCTTGAGAGAAGAGCTCTGAAGTCTAAACTAAAGACTGATGTTCCTGAACACATAAAAGAAATCCCAAAAGATTGAGGATGCCAGCCAAACACGTGCCATTTCTTCTGATGTTTTAAAGTCTGGGCCTGCCAGAACTCAATGATCTCTTCATAACCACATGGCATGCATGTGATAGCCAGACAAAGGACTCCTGCTCCCTGAAAAAGACAGGGATTGATTTATTTCAAAAGTAATTGCCCACGGCAATATGAGTTTGTTCTGCCTTTTGTATTTTTTTATTGTCATCAAATGGAATCAGAGAATATCCATCTCCTGAAGGATAAAATGGGATTAAGGTACTGCTGTTCTCCATCAGCTAAAGGATTTGGGATTACAGTGAAAGTTAAATGAGCCCAAAGTCCAGCTATTATCTGTATCATATACCTGGAAATTGTTAAGTGAGGAAAAATGACATTTAAATTAATAAAAAAAAAAAAATCTAGTCTTCTTATGATGAGATTGGTGAAAGTGACAAACAGACAGAAAATAACAGCTGTTAGAACTGCAAATCTTGCGTCACCAGTCACATTACTCTGGCCAAAGTAGTATTTTTATAGTTCTGAATTCTGAACAGCAAAACATCAACATCACAATGACTGACCTAGGAGACTGTATAAAAATAAAATAAAAATTCAGGCTAAACTATATAAATACAAATTAAAATGTATTGTCCTCTTTTATAGCGGAAGGCAATAAAGCATCATTTTAAGTGGCATTATGAGAAAAAACATAATGGTACTGTAATTTCAAAGGAAAGCAAGAGCAAGAAGAACTACTGCAACTCATTTGAATCTCCATTTTACAAAATAAAAGTGTGGTATTAATTCTTATGTTTTTGTTTACTGATGATTTTAAAACTGCAGAACCAGCGTACCCATGTTTCTGTCACAGTAAAAGACATCACTATTGTTATAACTTCTCTGAGTGACATGCTTAGAATGGAGCATGTGTTAATAAGCCTTTTATTAAGCATATGCTAATCAGCATACCATTATTGAATGTAACTCCATCTATGTCAATCTTGCAGCCATTTTCTCTGTAAAGAAATATTCTTTAGGACATGGTTGGGAGAGGAATTTGTAAAAAGATGGTCTGTAGATTCTTACAAACCTGTTATTAACCCATTAAATTTTAAAGAGTACTTTTTCTGGTTGTTTTTCTTTCCTTTTCTGTACACATAGGAAGCCGTATTTGCAGAAAACCAAATGATGCAAGACAAGCTGCTTTCCAGTTTTATGGTACGTTGCTCCTCTCCAGATTTTCTGCCCACAGTGATTCCTATTAAAAACCTCCATCTCTAGAGGAAAATGTAGAAGGCAAATGCCCATTAAAATTTTGCTGGCTGCTCTAGTAGAATAATTTAATTGCATCAAGTGACTATCTAAATGATGCTCTAAAATTATAAAGCTCCAGTAGACCCTCCATATATAAATACCTTTTACACAAACATCTATGTTGTTAATCACACATCCTTAATAAAACGGACTGCATATGTCTTTGCAAGATTTCTACACTTTTTGCCATTTTGCATTACATGAGATTGCACCAATGTTTGGACGTTGTTCAGCTTTTCAGAATTTGAATAATTTTTTGTTGTTGCTTTTTACTTCATGTTGTTTTACCACTAGGAGTCCACTGTTTTCTTTTATTACTTAACAGCAGTTAATAGCAAATAAATAGTCAATTAATGCTCTTTGCTGATAGAACTGAAACGAGCTGAAAAGATACATTTGCTGTGTGACCAATCTCCAGTGCTGAAGGTGTAGCTGACTCCCACACTTCTAAACACCAGGTGCTTGAATCCCACCTTACTGACAAGTGCAAGAACAAAGCTAGGAACTCGTAGGACATTTTCTGCATAAAAGATGTCAATCCTAAAGTTCTAGTCAGGGAATGATAGCATCACTCTCATGGTTAAAACTCAAGGTAGTTCTTAAAATATGCACTTTGTTGGTAGTTATGATCAAATCTAAGTAGTACTAGAATTAACATAACAAGCCTCAGAAATTTAAAAATATTGAGATGAGGAAAACATACAGAGTAAAATCTGCCTTGTACCAATATTTAATCTAAATCAATATGTCCACATCAATTTCTACCAGTGCAGATTTAACCTCTGTTAACATTGAGATGCTACAGCTTAACCAGTGCTATGTAAGACCCTGCCTTTCACAGTTGTAAGGAGATAATCTCTGTCCAGGTTGTACCATCATGTGAACAAACCTGTGTAAACATTGACACGTAATTAATTGTAAGTGATGATTTTAGCCTTCTAACAGTCTTCTATAAAGCCAAGCAAAATAATGTCTGTCATTGAAGTGCAATTTTTTTTTCATTTTCAAACCAGAGCCATTGTTTGTAAAACAAAATTTGCATGCAGCACAGCAGTGGCGAGAAGTGATTTTCAAAGGGTGAATTTTATCTGCTGGGAAAATATTTTTCCATGGAAAGCATTTTCTAGGTGATTTACACTGCTTTTGTTTCAAAGCAGAACAAAACAAAAATGCTGAAGAGCTTGTTATATTTCCAAAGTTGACTTCTTGGAGATGGGGGAAGTAGGGGGAAGAAATGAAATTTGAGTCTCTAAAAAAATTACAGGGAGATGTTAAAACATTTAGAGGAAGAGTCTCAGTAGCAGTAACAAACTACACTCTCATCTCCAGCATAAGATTTGGGAGCAGGAGGAAGAAGGGTAATTATTATGCCCAGCTACCAAGGAGGCTGTCATGGTCTAAAATATTCAGATCCCATAGAAGTACTTAGCTCTTAGTCACTCCTCATCAANCATCTGTTATTCATGATTCTGTCTCATGATTTAGAAGCCAAATGGTTAGTAGGAGATTTATGTACAGTCACTTGGATCTGGCTGACTAAATTTGAAAATTACTTTTGAAATGATACATGTTTATTCTGAGACCATCCTTGTTATGACTCACTAATATACACAGCTGTCTGTTCTTCAGAAAATCTGAGTGACGTATAAAGAGCTGCTTTTGCAGAAGGTAGACAACCCCTTTTCCTTAAGGTTTTAAATTAAAAGACCAGTAAAATTTGTGCTCCTTAAAAATCAGATTTTGAGTATTTGAAAATGCACAATGTTAGGGATGGCCAGCACCATAGATGCTCCAGCAGGCTCTGACTACTCCCACCAGCCTGTAACCACCCTCCTCTTCAATCCGCCTTTGCAACTTCTCCTTCTCCCCACCTCTTTCTCCCCAACTTGGGTTGCCCTGGCCACAGGGGCACACCTGATTATTAACTTTATGCTTCTCTGCAGGAAGTGGTCAAGAGCTTCCTCTGGAGTTTGGCAGGGAGGGAGGGAGCATAATCCCAACACAGCCATGCTAAGCCCAACATCCCCAAAGCATAACCCTACACCTACCACTGCACTGCCTCCTTGGGGACTCCCTGCAGCCCCAGCAAATTCCTCTGAACTGCGTGAAGCTCCCTTCAGCAGCACTCCCAGATGCATGCTGTTACTCTGCCAGCACCTTGGAGAAGAAGAGGAATTCCTTCTCCCTCACATGTCCTTTGTACTTTTCATAAAAACTAAGAATTGGGAGAGAGGGTTTACAGAGGAATATTACACAGAAAGACAGTTACAGGTTGGTCAGAATGGTCAGAGACTGCTGGTACACACATCTTGACAAGAACATTGTATAAAATAACCCTTAATAATATAAAACTAACACCTTTCAGTAGGGTGGATGTGCAGATATGTTTTTCTCCACCAAAACCTGCCTTGCACAAGTGACAAAGGTTGCAAGGGACATTGACAGGCTGGAGAGGTGGGTCTATGTGGACCTCGAGAATTTCAACAAGGCCAAGTGCAAGGTTCTACTCCTGGGTCAGGGCAATCCTAGACACACCCACAGGCTGGGTGGAGAAGTGATTGGGAGCAGCCCTGAGGAGAAGGACTTCGGGGTGTTGGCTGATGAAAAACTCAACATGAACCAGCAATGAGCACTCATAGCCCAGAAAGCTAAACAAATCTTGGGCTGCATCCAAGCCCCATGGCCAGCAGGTCAAAGGAGGAGATTCTGCTCTGGTGAGAGAACCTACATGCTGTGCTGCATCCAAGGCTGAGGTCCCCAAAACTGTAAGGACATGAAACTGCTGGAGCAAGTCCAAGGAGGGCATGAAGTTGATAAGGAGATTGCAGCACCTTCCAGGCTGGAAGTTGGGGCTATTCAGCCTGGAGAAGAGAAGGTTTTGTAGAGACCTCAAAGAACACTCCAGTATCTGAAGGGGCCTATAGTGAAGATGGAGATGGACTCAGGAGCTGTCATGATAGGAAAAGGAGTAATGGCTTCAGGCTGAAAGTGGGGAAATTTAGGTTAGATATTAGGAAGAAATTCTTTACTGTGAATGTGGTGAGGTACTGGAACAGGTTGCCCAGAGAAGCTGTGACTGCTCCATCCCTAGAAGTGTTCAAGGCCAGTTTGGGTGGATGTCTAAGCAACCTAGCAGAAAGTCTCCCTGCCCATTGGAGGGGTTTGGAACTAGATATTCTTTAAGATCAGATCTTTAAAGACCAGAAGGTCTTTGGATGACCCTTCCAACCCAAAGCATTCAATGATTTTATTATTCTGGTTTTTGTTGTCTAACTGTAGGTTTTTACTCCATGGTCTCTCACCACAAGAGAGATGGAAAGCAATATTATTTTATTATGTGCAAAATATACTGTCATTGCTATTTATCTCCCCTCTGCAAGAGGAAATACCAGGGAATGAGTTTTTGTGTTGAGGAGAGATTCAAATAAATATAAATGACAGGGAGTGTGTCCAGTTATTTGGACTAAAAGGCAGGCTGCAAGCTCAGGTGATGCAAATAGTTCTTTTCAAGTTAAATATTCCCTTCTCAGATTCACCAATCTGATCCAGAGAAGGGGTAAGTCTCAGAACGGGTTATTAATTATTTGAAGTAAATCACTGGTTATCAATTCATGCATAGCTAACAGAGGACCGCATAATTTATTTAATCCCATCTGCATAATAAATCTTAATCTCTGTGTACCTGAATTTCTTTGTTGTAATGATTTCCTTTTCTGTTGAAGCTGTAAAGTATTTGAAACAAGGATGTTTTTGTAACCTGGATATGCAGATACCTACACATACTTTGGCATTTGACATATTTTTAAATCAGAAAATCTGATGTGAAAAATAAAAATGTATTAGAATATATTAAAAGAGGTTCTATCTTGCAGATGCACGTTCAGGGTAAGAAACCTCTTCTGAATACTGACTTTATCCCAACCATGCATAACATCACTCTTTTAGGACTTGAGAATATGGAGAAAATTAAATAGGTCATCAAAGGCTGTTATTTTCTGCATTCATCCTGAAACTCCAAAATACATTTTCCTCAAAAGAATGTATCAAAATAGAAAAATATGAAATCAAAGAAAATAGCCTTCTGAGACTACAATATGAATTAATAATGCTCTTATTGTATCAATTGTCTGAGATGGCCTGATTTTATACCAACAGTTCTTAAGATTGCTTTAACTAAGTAAATACCAGAGAAGATTATTATACAAGATAGAATAAAATTTTTCATTAAAAACATAAGGTGAAGTATTAGTTATGAACTCTCCTTAAGTCAACAGTGATTATGGGCATCTGACATAAATTATGAATGCAACATCACGCTGCCAATCTGAAACTTTAATATGTAAAAGTGAATTTAGAAATAGCTTGAGAGCATCTCTCTGTGTGAATAAATTTTATATATCAGCACGCCTTGTGGTTAGGAGCCAAAAGTCATAGGTTGGAAGAATAATTCAATTTCATTGTCTACGAACTGATGCTATTTAGTCATCTTCCCATGATTAGGTGAAAGAGAAAACCCAGCAGAATATAGCAGCTACAGTGGGTAATAATGAATATAAATTTAAACTCAGTGAAGTGTTTAGCAGTTACACTGCAGCACAACTGTGGAGTAGAAGAACCTTCTGGAGTAAAGGAACTATTACATAAGAAGATAAAAACCTTTGAGTTGTTTCTATTTGTTTCAGGTCTTGAGGGTTTTGGGGTGTTTTTGCTATTGTTGGGGTTTATTTTGTTGTTTTGTTTTGCTTTGTTTCATTTTCACTCACACTTACTATTAAGGAAAGAGAGAACTATCTTGAATTAACATTCAGAAAATCTGTCACAATGAATACTTCTACCAGAAGCACAAAATCCTGCACAACTGATCACCACAAACTGTTGCAGAAGACCAGAGCTCAGTATAATTGTCTGCAGCAATGAGACCAGGATATTTTCTGTTCACTTTCTGTGCTATAATGAGCATTGGATATCTCTCTCAATCAGACAGAATAATTTTTACTTTTATAAATAATAGTGTTTTCAGAATGTCTTTTTCACTTTTTTTCATGAAGGATATTTGTCTTTATGGAGAGGGAAGAGATATGAAACTCATTCAACACCGAATATCATATAAATATTATGTTAAGATTAGATATTGGGAAATACAAGTATTTTCTGAAAGGGTTGCCGAGCATTGGAACAGTTCTCCCTGGGAAATGGTGGAATCACCATCCCTGGAAATGTTCAAAAAGAGTGTGATATGGCATTTAGGGACACAGTTTAGCAGTGAACTTGGTGGCATTCATTTAATAGTTGGGCTTGATCTTGGAGGCCTTTTCCAACGTAAAAGATTCTATGATTAGAAAGAATAGGAAATAAGAAAAGTTTGCAGAGACCTTCACAAATATTGCCAGACAGTCATGGCGAGGCCCAAGACAAAAAGATAGGCAAAGGTTCTAACAGGCTTCAACTTGAAGATGCTGATCTCTGCCTGCTAACCAGTTTTATTCGTCCTCCTGAAAAGAACAAGGACTACCAACGACATTTACAGGAAAGCATTTCCTTGGAATGCATATAACCATAATCCTTGCAAAGACACAGAAGCCACATAAAGATTAATCGTCATTAGGTGGATAAAGAGAGATGTGCGTGCAGTGAATAAAACCAAGTGTATGGAAAATGAAACATAGTGTTAAACAGAACACCAATACTGATGAGAATAAACTATGTATAATGAATACTGAAAAAAACACATGCTGAAAATAAATATTAACAACATACAGAAGTTCTAAAACGGTAAAAGATTTGAGAAAGACAATATTACTATAACTAAAGTGTGTCTGCACAATATGATGTGAAGAAAGGATTTACTGTTCTTTTTGTTGACATTGGTTAGAAAACTAGAACAAGGTTAGTGTGTTAGGGACAGATATTGAAAATACTGCAGGCTGAAACTTGTGTGGCCATGAATGTTTCTACGGTTCTTTTAAACACGTGCTTGGAACCCACAGTTGTGCCCAAGGAAAGATCAGGCCAGCATGCACTTCACTCTCTGCATCATCTGAGTGTCAGCAGGAGTGCTGAAAGGAAACTGACTTCCTTCCCAAGACTCCAAGAGGTCAAAGAGCAGAGCAAGGTGAGACGTGTATGGATGTAGTGTCTGCATCTCATCACTGATTAGGTGATGTTTCTCGAGTGAGTGTATCTTCTCTATGAGGCCATTTCCTCCAGAGAGGAAACCATTATCTTTTTGACCACATTTTCATAATTATCTTTAATTAAGAATTTTTCCTTTCTGTGATACCTGCCATTCTGTGGGCAGAACAGAAGTTAGATAATGTTTTGTTCCCTCTTAGATTTAAACAAGAAGACAGATGAGGTCAAGAGCGATATTGAATAATGTCATACATCTTTGCAATCTTGAACATGTTAGATTGCAAAGTGGTATTTCATGCCTGTAAGCAGCTGTGTTTTTCAGTGACTACCAGGACTCTACTTAGGACATAACTTTATATAAAAACTTTCTTACCAATGGGAAACTAAAAATCATGAAACTAAAAATGGTTTTTTTGACAAGTTGCTTAAATATAATTTCAATATATGCTTAATCATGAGCCATTTTTGTTTTCAGGCATCTGAGATATCAAGGTTAGCTATTTCAGTAGTTGTGAAAATGATTTTATAACTGTTTTTGGGATCATATTGTCTTTGCAAAGGTACATTCGTAGTCACTTACTCATCTCATCTGCCTTTTATTTTTAAAATGTACTTTATAGATGTACAAATTCAAGCTTCAAAAGAAAATATTTCCTATACATAACAACACATGAAAAGACCATTTATTTCCATTTTTTGTTTATTCTGGAACAATTAAAATATTGATAATAGCTGGGATATGATGACAAATGAGATGAGAGAAAAGTCACTCTCAGCTGAAAGTTTCAAACTTTGCTAATTTTCAGCAGAGCTTATAGTATTGCTAATTAACATAATGTGATGGGTAAAGAGCACTCAGAAGTTACTTGTTTTCCAAGGTGATGGCTATAACATTTCCAGTTCCCGGAATGAGTAAAAGCCTGGGTTAAATAGCAGTCCTAAGAACATAAAATAGGAAGAAAGCAGAACTAAGGAACCTGAATTCAGCAATGAGGACAGGTTTAAAGAATTGGGGTGGTTCAGCCTGGAGAACAGAAGGCTTTGGCATGACCTAATTGTGGCCTTCCAGTGGCCTCCTGGAAGGAGCCTACAGGAGAGATGGAGAGACACTATTTACAAAGGCCTGGAGTGACAGGACAAGGGGGAATGGCTTCAAACTGAAAGAGGGTTGTTTCAGATTAGATATTAGTAAACAAAATTACTGTGAGGGTGGTTGGGCACTGGCACAGGTTGCCCAGAGAAGCAGAGGATGCTCCATCCATGCAAGTGTTCAAGGCCAGGTTGGATAGCACTCCAAATTACCTGGTCTCGTGGAAGTCATCCCTGCCCATGGCAGGGGACTGAAACTGGGTGATAGTTAATGTCCCCTCCAAGACAGGCCATTCCATGATTCCATGAAACCTAAGTTGTCAAGTCACCACTCATCTAAGTCCAAAGCAATCAAATTTAGCAGGTCACTGCTGAATATATCCCAGGCACTTGAGTTTCTGTCTGTTTACTTTGAGCAGGACCCTTCCTGTCAATGGCCTTCAGAAAATAGTTATATATATATATATATATATCTATATATCTATATATATAGATATATATATAGTTAATAGTTATACAGTTCTATAATAAGCTAAAAGCCCATTTTGTGTCACCTGTGTTGGAGCCAAATTCTTGTGACTGGCAAAGAGAAGCCAAGAATTAGTTGGTGGACTAAGTAAAATAATAATCTGCTGAATATACAAGTTACTATAAGTCTGATTACAATTTCATTAACATTCACATGCCAAATGAATCCAGGAAAGTTTCAATACATTCACAGCTGTTTCACAAAACGTCTTGTTTACATTTACCTCCTTCCTGTTATGACCAATGCCTGAAAAAGCTCCTATTTCCCTCCTTGCAGGTGGCAAAGCATTGCTATATACAGAAGGTTTAGGTCCACTTGGAGCTATAGTTACACCTCTGATTTCATCTTACACTTCACTAAAAATGGCACAATTTAAGCTTCTATGTAACTATAACACTTTATATGGAACACTGAGGCTGCTGCTTAGTACTTCTGAAATCCTTCTGTTTCCCATTCTAGAGTAGAAGCTGTAATATTTTCAGTAGCAAACCTCCCAACAGCATGTTGTTGTGTTACACTGTAATCCCCAGCTTTGACCTCACACTCTCTAAAACTGAGTGCTCATACAGCATTTCTGTTATCTCTGGAATGAACCTTCTCTCACCAACATGATAGATTTCATAGCTTATTTTCTGGCCCTGTGGTAGTGTACACTGGGGAGATAATAAATATGTTCAAATTCAATTATTTGATTATGATCTGATTATACAGATCAAAATACAAACAAGATCTAAATATAATTTTCTAAAATACAAACAAGATCTAAATATAATTTTCTAAAATAATCATAATACAGTTGAATTGTTCCCATGGGCATCAACTAAAAAAAAATTAAATTTGCTAAATCCACAACATTTGTGGTATTTATTTTTAAGGTATTTTGTATTTTACAAAGAAAAACAATCCATCTCCTACAGATACTGCACTGATAATATGCAATTAAATTGTTAGTTCAGGAAAAATACACACCTTATGAACCTTTGTGAACCTCAGGAATTCTACTGGAATGGAAGTAAAAAAAAAAAAAAAAAAAAGGCTGATTTTTCATTTCAATAAAGACAGGGATGAATCCAGCTTGCTAATAATACAACATTATAAANAAAATTACTGTGAGGGTGGTTGGGCACTGGCACAGGTTGCCCAGAGAAGCAGAGGATGCTCCATCCATGCAAGTGTTCAAGGCCAGGTTGGATAGCACTCCAAATTACCTGGTCTCGTGGAAGTCATCCCTGCCCATGGCAGGGGACTGAAACTGGGTGATAGTTAATGTCCCCTCCAAGACAGGCCATTCCATGATTCCATGAAACCTAAGTTGTCAAGTCACCACTCATCTAAGTCCAAAGCAATCAAATTTAGCAGGTCACTGCTGAATATATCCCAGGCACTTGAGTTTCTGTCTGTTTACTTTGAGCAGGACCCTTCCTGTCAATGGCCTTCAGAAAATAGTTATATATATATATATATATNTTGCAGGTGGCAAAGCATTGCTATATACAGAAGGTTTAGGTCCACTTGGAGCTATAGTTACACCTCTGATTTCATCTTACACTTCACTAAAAATGGCACAATTTAAGCTTCTATGTAACTATAACACTTTATATGGAACACTGAGGCTGCTGCTTAGTACTTCTGAAATCCTTCTGTTTCCCATTCTAGAGTAGAAGCTGTAATATTTTCAGTAGCAAACCTCCCAACAGCATGTTGTTGTGTTACACTGTAATCCCCAGCTTTGACCTCACACTCTCTAAAACTGAGTGCTCATACAGCATTTCTGTTATCTCTGGAATGAACCTTCTCTCACCAACATGATAGATTTCATAGCTTATTTTCTGGCCCTGTGGTAGTGTACACTGGGGAGATAATAAATATGTTCAAATTCAATTATTTGATTATGATCTGATTATACAGATCAAAATACAAACAAGATCTAAATATAATTTTCTAAAATACAAACAAGATCTAAATATAATTTTCTAAAATAATCATAATACAGTTGAATTGTTCCCATGGGCATCAACTAAAAAAAAATTAAATTTGCTAAATCCACAACATTTGTGGTATTTATTTTTAAGGTATTTTGTATTTTACAAAGAAAAACAATCCATCTCCTACAGATACTGCACTGATAATATGCAATTAAATTGTTAGTTCAGGAAAAATACACACCTTATGAACCTTTGTGAACCTCAGGAATTCTACTGGAATGGAAGTAAAAAAAAAAAAAAAAAGGCTTATTTTTCATTTCAATAAAGACAGGGATGAATCCAGCTTGCTAATAATACAACATTATAAATCTCTGACTCAACATCCTGCTAGAGAATGTCTGATTTTGTCCCTTACTGACTGCTCAAAAGCCATATTATAAATCTTGCAAATATCCCTGGGTTAATTTTGGCTATGTACCTGCTCCCCCTCACTTCTAAATCATATCTGTGTAAAGCACAAGGGGAGAATAAATAGATTATGTGTTCTCTGAAGTGTAATCTTAACTTATGCAGAAATGTCTGTGCAAAGTCAAACAGCTTTGTAGATATCTTTTGTTAGCATAAAGACTAGCACTGACCATCTCACAGATCCCCAGACAATTAGGTGTCCTACAAGGAATATATTTCATTAGTATGGAAGGTATGAGTTGTCTCACAGGTTGTCATGGCTTAAGCCCAGCTGGGAATTAAGCATCAAACAGCTGTTTGCTCAACCCACCTCCCAGTTAACAAAAACCCAAAACATCAGTGTACTATCAACACCACATTTATTCCTTATCCAAAACACAGCACTGTAACAGCTACTGAGAAGAAATTAACCCTACCCTATCTGAAACCAGGTATTATTTTCACATGTCTGTAGATGTGTTTCCATATTATATGTCTGTGTTCTTTCCATATTATATGTCTAGACTTTTCAATTTTTTTCAGAAAAAACTCCTAAAAATATTTTTTTAATTAGGCCACTGTTTCTGTAAATTGGTACAAATTCAGTATTAAAATATGTCTTGAGCCTCTCAGTGCTTTGTTAGCTGCATGCTGATCTTATGCAATGTGTGATGGAATGATTAACTGACTGATCATCACATATTATTTCACAGAGGTACATGATTTATTGATAATATGTTTTGTTATCAGCATGATATCAGGTACTATGCTCAGTAAATTAATTCAAAACTGAAAGGCAAATTCTTAGATCCTGAGCAGTAATTAAATCTATAAGTGTGTATAAGTGGGAGCAAGTGAGAGTTTGGGAATGACATTTTTCTATTATATATATTTAAAATAGACTGTGAAGATATACAAAATGGTTCATGTTTCCCAAATTTGCGTTTTGTAGGTTATGGAAACAATGTACAAGCAAGAGAACCATTAATAGTTTAAAGAGAAGTATCTTACACCTACAGTGGCAGCAACAGGAAGCAGTTACTGGTCTGCTTACTTCAGCTAGAAAACAACTTCACAGGCACTTTGTGTACAGACCACCTATGATTTGTAGCTAAAACAGGGGCTGTTTCTAGGCCACTGTCATACCAAATGGAAATATTTCACAGGGATAGAGGATTGCCTGCTCTGAGTGTTAAACCTAGCAGTGTTTCTAGCATCTTCACTCACTGAACTGATTAAAGCTATGAAAGTTGTTTGGAAACAGAGTAAGCAGTAAAAGTCTTCCATCAAGTTCAACACCATTCATGAGAAAAACCCCTTGTTTGGCTCTACCAGTAACATCTGAAATGCTCATCCCTGCCTTCCTTGTCAGAGCAGTAAGTAACAATCCTGGTCATTAACCACACCAGTCTTAGCAATTGCCACATTAAGAGACCAACCCTGGGACCAGAACTTTGGTCCAGCTCTTGTATTGATGGACAGCTCTGGTCACAGGAATAAGAGATCCCAGAACTGCAAAGCACAAGATGTTTGGAACTTTTACTCTTTTGTTTTTAGAGTCATTATCTATCACATTTTAATTCAGCTTACAAGTTCATTTACTTTTAAAATGGTGTCATAAGGAGTTTGTTATATCCTGAATTCAAAAAGAGTTCCATCCAATTTAAGAAGCACCTCAGACTTTAAAAGACTGATGTTGAGTTCCTGCTGGAAGACATGGGACTGAGTCAAAAGACAGCACCATTCCAAAATCACTTTGTCTAATTAAGATTTAAGAGGAAGTGCAAAACAAAAATGGTTAGGGTTGGGTAAAAGTAAAGTAAAGTAACTGTTTTTCAAGAACCAGCATATAATAATAGTGACATTTTAGTTAAAAAATTACTTTGAGCTCTCTGTACTTATTCATTTCCATACAGCAGCTTCATCTAAAATCTCTTAGTACTCTCCCTTTGTCAGACTGAATTCAGAACAGATGACTCACATCCTGCACTAGGAACAACATTTATTGTGAAAGAGGCTATTTTCACTAATAGGGGTAAAGATTTTTATCCTTAATCTTTGTGTAAGATTGAGTCAAACAATACTTACCAGGTTTAATAATATGAATCCCACCTGAAACCACATCCTATAGCAGCATGGAGTTCTGGTAATTTATTCCTACACACATTTGGTTCAGTCTTTGCTTTGATTTGACCATCATGTTGTTTTACTAATGATCCAGTAATTTTAAGCTCAACACCGTGTTCCTTTTTTTTTTTCTTTGAACTTATTTATTTTTTAAATAAAGCACATAAACAAATATAAATTTCTAATATGTGAATACATCTCTGAGGACTAGAGTGAGTTAAGTGGGCTGATTGCCATTTAACCCTCTTTCTAAATTAAAGTCACCACTCCTCATAGCTGGGTTTTAGATGATTGGACACTCAGACTGCTACCAGGCTGAGTTCTAAATATTGCAAGGTGATGAATGCCCTGTGCTTCCACTTCTCACCTCTTATGTCGCAAAATGAAGAAATATCAATTCTGTTTAACAAGGGAAAAAAAAAAAAAAAGCTTGAAGAAAATTTGTTTACATTTGGGAAGGAATGGGAGGAGAAAGAGAAGCAAGTGTTATTCCAGCCTATACTGGTATACAAAGAAGAGCACTCTGACAATGAGTTGAAGACGTATGCTCAGAAACCTTACCTGTTACAAGCAGAGTTCTCCCTCAGACTCTTCTGATGACTAAACTAAAGGAAGGTGGAGGTGTGGAAGACATTTTAGATTTATACTTGTAATTTCAAATGATGATCTAGCTATAATTGTCAGTAATAACCACAGAATCTTAAAGAAAGTAAGCTAAGCTAGTTTAAGTTAATAAATAAATAAACCTTAACAGGATTTCAATATTCCATGTTCTTCATTGTCTCTGAAATCTCAAGAAGATTCAAAAATCACTACAGAATTTTAATAAAAAATTGTGTAATCAATAAACTTACATCCATAATTGTCGCCAAACAGCCTTCTACTTCTCAAAAGTAATGCTGGGTTCTGGAATGAACAATTTTTTTCTTGAAGAATACATGGCATACATAGCCCCTTTTATAGCTTCAAAAGTAATTTTCTCTCCTTTCCCATTGTCTATATATTTTTTTCCTCTGGACAGATTGTAAGGTAGTCCACATTAATAGCTAAATGACCAAGAAGGGAGCATATTTGTGACTTGCTTATTTACAATCTGATCTATAGCAAGGAAAAAATAAAAGGGAGAATATATAAAGAGAGGTATGAGGATGTGGCAGCAGAGCCAAGTAGTCTGCAGTTTTAAAAAGATTCAGAGACAACAAGAAAGGACTTTTACCAAAGTGTTCTATAAAATAAAGAAATATTTATTAATTTTCTCTATCAAAATCATAAGGGCATGTTGGATAGAATGACTACTTTAAACAAATCCCAGGATCTACAGAAATCAGATCATTAACTGTTCTGAGAAGATGAATATATTTTTATGGTGTTTTTGGGACACAATTCTAGGTTCAAAGACTACTTTTCTGTGATCCAATGCAGCCTGCCCAGAGCAATAAAACTATGTGTGAGCAGCAATGTAGAAATGTCCAAAGGAAAAGAAGGACCAAGGCATTCATGGTATATGTTGTTACCTGATGTAAACACAACTTATTTAAAAAAAAAAAAACAAACATAAAAAACCAACCAAACAAAACAACAACAACAAAAAACACAACCAAAAACAACTTTAAAAAAAACCCTTAAGAACAAACAAACAAAACCCCCCACAACATGATAAATTTAATGCTTCCTGAAATATATATTAACCACAATAGAAGATCAGAAAATGGGAGGAAAAATTATAAAAGAGATGAGGAAACCTTTGCGAGGGAACTAGGGAAATATATATGGCTACAGGAAGAGTTTAGGACTAGGGGAGGAGCTAGAAGATTAAATCAGGCTGCCTGGTAAAATGAGGTTAAATCCACTAGCAACAATGAGCAAATCAAAAGACCAAAGTTAAATTAAATGGCAGAGCAAGTTAATTAAATATCAGCAGTGAATTTAAAACAGGCCAAAATCCAAAGGGCAGCAATGGAAAAGTTAATCAAATGGCAACAGTGAGGTGAGAAGTGGCAGAGTTAATTAATGGCAGCACAACTCAGACAGATCGTCAAATGGCAGGGAAAGATTAAAAACTGGCAATGCTTACCAGCAGCAGATGACATTTGATGACACAGACTGTGTGGAGAATCTAGAAGGTGGATTTGGTATAAATGCTGCAATATCCTTTTGGAGGAGGTTAGGAAGGGTCTTCCCTGGAGCGCAGCACAGCTTCAAGGAAGCAGATTTAGCCTGCCCAGGAGATAAGGCACAAACAGCTCTGTTGTGGGTATTTGGTGGTTATTTCCTCAGGGAACAGGAGGAATGAGAGGAGGAACTCCCTCTCCTGGGCACTGTTTTAGCAGGAAGTGTACCTGAGAGTATCTCCTTCTGCATTTTGGCTCTAGCTGACTTGTTGCTAAAATATCCAGGCCACTCTTTAGAGGAATAAAAATAGCACCAAACAGCATTTGGAGGAAAAAAAATCTGAGAAACAAGCATATATTCCTAAATTTCTCCCTATTTTTTTTTACCTGGCTACTAATGTATAACCTTCCCAATCACCCTGTGAGACTACAATTTCTATAAGTGCGATTGATGAAAAATGTTTGAAGCCTTTTTGAAGGCTGAATACCCTAAACCTACTGTATCACTCCTATCAGCATGTTTTTAACTTCAGCATAAACCATTAAGGAACTTGTGAGCAATGACTTAAAAACCGTTAGTTTTTTCTCAGACTGTTGCATTGTATTTCCATTCATTGTTTTTCATGTTTTCCACCAACCTGCTTGAAACCATAAGCAGCAAAAGCAAAGCCAACAGAGCTGGTTAACACTGGGTTAACTGGTTAACACTGGGTTGTAGTCAAGCAGAATATTATTGCTAATCTCAAGTTTTTCCAGCTTTGTACTAAAATGTGAGACAAAACATAAGATGATGTTTTGAAAAAGGAAACTCAGAGTAATATACTGGCAAAATACATTAACTTGCATACTCTATGACTAATTTGGGGTTTCCCACAGACCAAGAATTGCAGAAAATCAAAGAGAAGGAAGTGAACATGGGAAAAAGGTATCTGAATTTTCAATCTCGTGACATCCCATGGTGAATTTTTTGCAACACTGCTAATGAAAAATGGTAGCTTCTCCTTTGGGAAAACAAACCTACCAAAAAAGAAACAAAATCAGATATAGAATAAAATATGGCAATTTGATTAAATAAAATATCTGTAATGATATCTGTATAATTTAAATATCTATTATTTTCGTAAAAACAGCATATACTGCTGTACTGCTGCAATACTAATTACTGCTCATTGAACAAGAAAGAAAATCCTTTAGACATTCCTGGGAAGAATGTATAAAATACTGCGCTAATAAAAAGAAGACCTACACCTACAAGAGGTGAATGCATCATTTCTAGTTTTGTGCCAATAAAAATAAACCTGAAGCTAATGTTTTAACATTCAGAAGCTTCAAGGAAGGGAGGAAGGAATGCTTACTCAGGTGGATGTAGATGCTCCAGTGGAGCAAACTGTCATAGTTAATCAATGGCATGAGAGCAATGTGTACAAGTCAGGACATGTCCTTTGGAGGTAAATACTGGGGATGGGAAAGAAAAAGGCACTTGAAGACACAGATTTCCCATGACCTTTCAACATATTTACATAAAGACAACACTTCAAAGCTTAGAGATGCTGTTTTTCAAAATAACTGATGTATGAAATAGTCACATATAAGGGAAAAAAACCTTTACTGTTTGGCCGTGGCCTGAGATCCCCCACCTCTAGTGGAAAATGGGAATTAAAAGATTTTCTGAGTAAAATTAACCCTTGCATATCATCTAAAGCTCTTCCGTTTAGTGTAATGTTCACAATATTTTTTTGGTCAACTTAGTCTGACTCACAGATTGCATCTGAATCTCTGGGTATTCTTTACCCATTGTGTCTGCCAGAGAAATGGCTGTGTGGAATATGGGTACAAAACTGGAAGTGCCTTCCTGGTGAATTTTGAGGGCTCCCTTTAGTAGGGATAGAGAAAAACATAAAGCTCTGCCAAGACGTACCATTTATAAAAAGCAATGTAAATGTAGTGACAAAGTTCAGAAATTATCACAGGAGCCTCTCCATCTGCAGACCTGAAAGCAGCAGGCAGTAAACCTGATAATAGTAACTTCATCCAGCAGGAAAGTCACAAGAATAAAACCTACAGCGCAAGGCTGAAAAAGGCAAAGAAAATGGGTGTTTGACATTTATTACATTTTCTCAGTCCCAAAGTCACTATTTTTAGTCTACCAGTAAAGTCTTACCTTATCTAAACACATTTACTCTGAAATTGGTTGTATATGCTGTTGTTCTAGAGTGTACTGTGAAGTGTTTAAAAGCTCCACAAAAGGGCTATTTTGATTCTGTTTGCTTTAAGATGATGGCAATTAAACTCCAGTCTTAAACAGTGAAACTTGCTGCATATACCCAGAGGCCTGAAATTGTACTACACATATTTTCATCTTTAGCCACAACTTGGTTCCATTTGTGCCAATGTGAAATGGACTCAGCCTTGAAGTGATTACTTGCATTTTCTTCTCTGTAAAAATGAGATGATGTCCACTTATTTTACATGCTTAGTTAGAGAATGCAGTAATGGAAAAGGCACATTTGAAATGTTGAGTTTTCAAGACATTTATCCTATAAGGTATTTTTCATATGCAAGAGGAGCAAGTCTAGAGTGCAATAGGAATATATAATGAAACTCATATTTTCCTCATTTTAGTTACTTCTGAAATTCTTCAGGAAAGAACAAATTGCAAAAAGAAAAAGGAAAATTTATGTAACAGTACATTGAAAGAAAATGGTGTTTAGTGTCAGTTAACAAAAAATATGGAATCTCTTCATAATTGCCTTATCTACAAAAGTTGGAACCCTTAGTACCTTTTTATTTTAGAAGACTGATACACAGCCCTTAATCCCACTTTTCCATCAATATTTGTTACTATTTATCTCTTTCTTCCTTTAGAGCCCATCTTCACCCATTCCAGTACAAATAATCAAAAAACAAACCTGAAGAGAGAATATGTCTACAAGAAACTGGCAGCTGAAAGTTTCTATCCTGACTTGCCACAAAGAAACTTATAATTTCTAGAATGTGGGAATTCCTTCTGGTTACAGAAAAATCATGTGGGAGTAGCAGATACAAAGTATTTTGGTCAGAAAAACCTGTGTTTAGTCCTCAGGTGGCAGCCTTTGGCTGATGCAGCTGTATCCCTCTCCACTGTCCTATTGCAGATAAATTATCATTGCAGCAGTCATGTATCCTTAACACTAGAGTATCTGTTTTTTGGTTCAATGAATATTCAGTTACACATAACACATGAGTAGGATTCTAGGAGAGAAAAGCACAGCCACAAGCGTAATGAGGAAATACTCAAGCATGCAGAATTGGCCGAAGGACTGCTGTGAGCACCCACACCTTCTCTGCAGCATGCTAGAGAAGAGTGCAGCTACCAAAGGCAGACCACAGCACCTGTTACGTGTGCTGTAATCTATAAGCTTCTTTTCTAGACATCCTGAGAACAAATTCTGGGCTTTTCAGATGAGTCTCATAGTTCTTAAAGATCTCCAAGTTCTTAAAGACCTCCAGACCCGCCTGGGTTGGGAGAGCTGTTGTGGCATCCCATGGGGACTTCG
>VWZP01010455.1:115-36975 GCA_013396995.1 Dicaeum eximium
GCTCTTCAGTATCAGAGGTGTTACTTTTAGGTGAGCAGGGAGAGTCAGAGCCAGGAGAGACAGAGTAGCGTGAGGAGCCGGCAGCTTTCAAAGAGGAAACAGCCTGAGGCTGCTCTTGCTTTTTCAGTGTCCCAAAAATTATTTTCCAGGATCGGAGCATATTTGACACCCATCGTAAAAGCAACTTAAAGTTCTGCTTTAGGATGGGGGATCCATGCCTGCGCAACAGGGTTAGCATGGTTTAATTAACGTCTCCCTGTTTGGACATCCTGTCCCTTTAGTTCCCCTCGGCTCACCTGTCCATCGCTGCAGATAGGGATTGCGGGCCCAAAACGCGGTTCTTTCACCGTCACCATCCAGTTCCAAGGGGCTCGTTGATCTGCCGCCATTCAGGTCTGGCTCATTCCTCACATGGGGCACCGTTATTGGCGATGGTAGAGGAGACGGGGAGACTGAATGGTCTTCAGAATCTGAATCCCCATCAGAATCTGATTTTATTTGGAACTTAAAAGGACTTATATACTGTTTCAGGAGACTAGCAATGTTTACTGCAAAGATTAGATAACAATCAAATACACAAATTTATGCATATCACAATATTCCTTGGCTCACAGTGCTTAATGAAATTTTCTTTTCCCAGAAAACTGTCTGATTGGATCTTCTTGCAATCTTGACTCAATCTCAGAGTTCTGTTTGCTTTTGCCAAGGCATTTTGTTTATCAAGTCTTTTATGCTAATAAGGTCCAAGGTACTATCAGTCTTATGCATGGCCACAGATTGTCTTATTCATGCCTCCTCCATTAGTACAAGACTGGATTTTGCTATACCTAAATCATTGCTAGTAAATTAAGCACAAGGGTCTAGCCTAGTTTTCACAGCTGAAAATAATTTTTTCTGATTTATTATTGAAACAGCTCCTCTCCTGTAGCAGAGAGTTTGATAAAAGCAGAATAAAAAATATGGGCAAGTAAGATCGGCTTATCAGTCACAATAATCATTTGTCAGATCATACTGATGTTTGCAATATGTGTGATGGCAGTTCTTCAGGATGATGAGCATAAATTGAAGAGGTTCATGGTGCCCACCTTGGTGTGGCACAATTGTAGGGAGTGAGAAACAGCAAATTTCAAATAGCCTAAATGCAAACATTTGTCCTAAACATCAAAACCTAACAAAGACATATCCTTAGCAAACTTTCCCAGTTTCTCAAAGTTCTGTTTTGCATTACTGGGAATGGTGCACACACATTGAAAAGCATTGTCTGCCCAAGAAAATAGAATTTAACTTCAAAATTACTCAGAAAATCATGTACATAAAGGCACACACACAAGTGCTTTGGACAGTGAAAAAAGTGGTGACTGTGACATTCATGAAAGAAATAGACAAGTGGAGCTGAGTATGTAGGGCCTGGCAAATCAAACTATCCCAAAGTTGCTGAAACAGGGTCCCACAAATCTACAGTAAAAAATCTAGCTAACATGGACTCAGTCTTATCTGTGGATGAGAAGAACAGGGCTCTCTGAAATCCAGTGCAAGTTTTGTTATTGTGAGTTCAGCATTAAACTTATTTATGGAAATAGGAAATGTTTAAGACTGACAAATGATTTATGACAGAATAGATGAAAAATTGGACCTGGATTTGAAAGGCATCCATTCATTGTTACTTACCTTATATACACTTGCCTCTTTTAAGGAAGACAGTACATATTTTTTCAGTAGGTCACAGTCCAAGGGTGAAGCAGAATATGAGCAGCATAGCTGAGAGGACTCTGACTGGGTGAAGAAACTTAGAAATTGAGATCTCTTAGTGGAGAGGAAAAGTTGTTAGTTCAGTATACTGTGAAACACCTCTAATTGTCACTGTCTTATAAAAAATTAAGTTAATTAAAATTTACTTAAAAAATTAAGTAAAGGCTTTCTTTTTTTATTTCAGCATTTAAAAGAAAAAATTATAACACTGGTCAAATTGTCTGGAGGAAAAATGCCCTGTTCTGCCATAAAAGTTACTGCAGTAAGATTGTCTCCCACAGGCTACACAGCAAACCTGTGCAGCATCTGCACCTGGTCCCGAATCATGAAAAAGGGCTTATTTTAAAGTTAAAAATTTTCTCATGAGAAAGCTTTATCTAAAATTCTAAAAGTGGGCAAAAAATGTTCATGTCTATGCTGATGCTTGCAGAGGTTCTCATTCTGTGTGGCATTTAAGCTCATCTTTAACCCTTTAGCTAGATAAGGACTGCAGGTTTTGTGTTCTTTGTAAATATCATATTATATACATGAGCTTACTTTTTACAATTCATATTCCCTGTAAAATAAATTACAAACCTTCAGATGGGACTTAGTGTGAATTTCAGAGATAAATGTATATACGTTTTTATAGACTTGGTTTGTATATATCTCTGCATAAATATATTTATTTTATTTGTAGTCCATAAAAAATTCTAGTCAAACCCAAAATTTTGCTTTTGTGCAGAAATCACTGATCACAAGTGAAACTACATGTGCTCTGACTGATTAAATGCATGACAGAAGTAATCCTCTCTAGGAAGAAAGGATCTAACTTTGTGGTCTTTCTATTGTACACTAAAGGACAGGACATGAAGTTACTTTCTTCCAAAGCCTAAGAACTCTCTTTCATGTGTTTTCATTATTTTCTTTTTTTGGCAAAACTTTTCTGTTTCTGACTGGAAAATTACCCTTGGTTTGCAGAAAAAAAGAAAGCATAATCTGTATAAAATATTGTAGTGGACTTAATGAAAAGCTCCTCTCAAGTTATTTTTAATCCTTCTTATGGAATCATGGCATGAACTAATTTTGCTTCCCTTCCTTGACCAAAGGTCATTACCTTTCAGTCTCAAGGGAAAAGTAGTAAATTGCACTTAGTTTAAATTCACCATTGACAAGATGCAGTGATGTGGAGCCAAATGTACGTACCCTATAGGTCACACTGCAGTCGTGCACTATGCTCCATTTAGCTATTCTGGGTCAGGTGGAATGACTCAGAGGAACACCTGTATATCTGAAAGTCTCAGTTCCTTCTTTGCTCCGTTTACTTCTGCAGTTCTACTTCTTCGTCCTCGCATCTGTGGGAGAAGGGAGCACTGCTTGCTCTGCTGTCTTACCAAAGCTCATTTCCCCTCACCAGTGTGCAATTTAGGGCAGGGGTTTTGGAGCAAATGGTAATGTGATCCTGCTTGTTTATCCAGTGCTGATTGCCAGGTGCCAAAGGTCCTGCTCTCACTAAGCTCACAGATGGGGTCTGGTCCAGGACCTAACTCATCATTCATAGGCATACAGACAGAGGGGAGCAGCCTGTTGCTCTCCTCCTGCTGACACCCCTGATTCCAGCAGGCAAAAAAGAAAGGTGAGTGGTGGTGCTCATTCCAGGGAGGGGTCTCTAAAACATACTATAAGTCTGTAGAGCAATCAGCTAGGACGTAGATTAAAGATGAGCAATTTCAAACCTCTAAAAGCTACGTATTTAGCTTAAGCTTGTTGGAGCCCTCAAAATCAACCGCCAATGCTGTTTAACAATGTTCAATTATTCGTCCAACCATTGTCAGAAAGATGCCTAAACTAGACTTTTCAACAAGCAACCAATTCACCTCCCTCCCCACTGGCTGTAGCAGAATACGGAGTATGACCCTTCAGGCAGGAGGTCAACACATGCTGTTTACAACTTACCTTCCTGGTAGATAATTATGTTTTTCACAGTCCATTAAAGTATGTGTATGCATTTAAGAGGGAGGGCTGGCAATGGTAGTGACTGGGAACACTAGGGGAGGCAGGAAATAAAATGTTAAGATTCCAGTGCTGGCGATAGGCAAGGGAGACACTGAAGGTGTCAGAGTGATGTGGCTCAGGGCAAGTGTGAACAGTCACAATTAAACATGGCAGAGAGAAGATGGGCAGCCCATGAAGGCTCCTTGTCAATGACTATGTTTGAAGAATGGGAACCAAAGAAAGGGACAAAAGTACATCATCATCACAGGAGAAAGTCCTCCACGATCTTAACAGGATGTTAAGTCAACCTCAGGAAATCTGGATTCCTGCAGTAGAAGTCAGGGGAGAAGCTGATTGTGATAAGGTGAAAGGCTGAAAATGGTTGAATAAAAGCACTGTTAGAGTGGGAAAGAGGGAGAGATTAGGTACAAAAGTGAACAGATAGAACCAGAAAGATCCAGATTCTAGGTGGATATACAGATTAAAGGAGAGAGTTGGATTAAAGATGAAATAGAGAGCAAAAACGAATCAATTTCCTTAACATCTGCTAGTGCATGAAACCTAAGGTGTGACACATAATGAACACTTTATGTTCATTAAATGAATGAAACCCATGAGAGAGGGGGGAGAACTGAAGTGAAGGACATCCCCAAATCTGGAAGTACATTGCTGCAGCTGGAAGGAGTTTTTACAAGCTAGAGGCCAGCCCTAGTGCTATTACTCTAAGCAAAGTATTTAATCCAGCAGAAGGCAAATCTTTCTCCAAGTTTCATGGGAGCATGTTGAGGCCATGTGTTGATGGATAAAAATTTAATGCATGACTTGACAGTCACAATCACCTGTAGTAAGAGGAAAACACAGGACTAGTCTCATATGGTAGTGTTTCATAGCCAACTGCTGCAAGCACAAATGCATGCATGAAATGTTAACCTGGTGAGAGTCCAGGTGACAAATGAAGTAGCTTGTGTGTCATATCAGTGCCATATCAGTGCCATATTAGTGCCAAAAAAGAAACTAGAGAGATGTGTTTAAAACCAAAATCTAAGTCTCCACCTAAACAACATCTTCTTAGGATCAACCAGCCTTTTCCCGCTCATTAACAGCCAGAAGTTTTGTGTCTGCCACTGCTTTCTCAGTGCAATAAGCTCATGATCATCTGTCTGCAATAATGTGTACTTCCCCTGGAAAGATCAATCTTGCTTAGTAAGGAAAGAATGCTACAAAGTCATAGGAGAAATTCTTATCTAAAAAAATGCCCTGTGCTCTGATTTTAGTCAGGACACCAGCAAAGAAGAATGAATCAAATATACAGTGTATGAAGCACCAGTTCAACTGCCAAGTGTAAAACCATGTCCTATATGTTATCAGCTGATTCACTCAGAGAATTTTCAATGTGTTTTAAACCCAAGATGACTGTCCCAGCCACTATGAGAGCAATGGCATTTCTCCTGATGACCTCAGATTTGGTTTAATAAGTTCTTCCATCACATAAAACAGCTGTGGAAGGACAACCAGACCTGAACATGGATTTATGAAAAAGCAAAATTTAGCAACAATATTGCAATCTTGTTCCTTATGCTCACAATAGAATCTATAAATTGAGGGCAGTTTCTTCAACTATAAAATACATTCTAACAGCAGCTTGTGTCAGGCTTTGGAAGGTCAGACTTCTAACATTTTGGAGTCTATCACTTAGACATCTTATCCAGTATTTTGATAAGAGAGCAAGGCCCTCTGCTAAAGGAAGGAAAGACAATGGATCCAGTAAGTCTTAGCAGCAGCAAAGATAGCTTCATGGTACTTGATTTATGTTCCTGTGACGCATGTGTAGTGGGCTAGGCTGGGAGGCTGATGGCTGTCTGCATGCATTTGTCTCAACTAAGGAGCAAACTCCACCTCACTGAAAATGGCTCTGTGTGTGGTGGCTTAAATTTTTAGTCCTTTATTGCACAGGAGACATCCAGGCTGAAGAGAGCCAGCTCTCTTTCACTGATATGCCTGAGGACTCTCTTTCAGGTGAGTGCCAGAGCACTCCCCAGACCTCTGCGTAGATGCTGCACAGCAAGGGAATTGGTAAATGCAGATCTACTGGAAAACACCACGCAGGCCTGGATGGAATGGCCTGGGTTTGGCAGGCAGGGAGCAGAGGAGGGAGAAATGCCCCTGAGTTACATCAGCAGTCACAAACACCCATCGCCTCCCTAGATCCCGGCTGCTACAGCACATTTTGCTTGGGCTGTGCACAGAGTCTGGAATTGACATCAGACAGAGTTTGCACATGGAGAAGAGGCACCAGGGCAATATATGATAAGTGGGAACACAGAGAAGAGCAAGAGAATTTGATGTTTATGCTCCAGGCAGGGGCAATAGATAATTTTTATGAGTAGTTGTAACTATACAGCAAAACTAAGCTGTGATCAGTAATTTGATGGTATGGTAAAATATTTTGGTGATAGAGGAGAATTGGTGCCTGCAATCAATCACTCCATAAACAGAAGCAAGTCTGCAAACTGATCAGGACTTTTTGCAGATAGTCAGAGATTTAACCAAAGACAAGAAAGAATCCTTTACTCATTCACTGTGATTAACTGCAGGCTCATGTATTATCTCCTGCAAAGAATATCTGTGACTGTGAAAGATCATTGCTGGTGAGGTGCACACAAAATGTCAGCTGCTGCTTTTAGGGAATTGAGCAAGATCTATTGCCTGGCGATAATTAACTATCCATCAATAAATGATAAGTGCTCCAGGAAATCAACACAAGAAAGAAGTTGTTCAAAGGAGAAAAGCAAGTCATTAGAAGGAGTAAACGTACTGGAACATCTACAGGAAATAGATAGCACATCAAAAAGCTCAGATCTGATACACATGAAGGTGGTAGAGGGTCGGTAGGAAGACATCAGAGTTGCAAGCATCTGGCTGGAGGCTGCAAAATGAAAAAGTGATAAAAAGAAAACTTCCAAAATAGGCCAGGCTCGTTGCACTGCACTGATGAAACTTGACACAGAATCTGTCCCTGTTGCACCAGGCTGATTGTCAGCAGAAATTTAAAGATAACATCTGCCAGCAGAGACAAAAACCCCCAACATTTCAGTTTTCCAGATACACCAATCAGCTCCAGTAGTCTGAACCTCAAACCCTGCCAGACGCTTGTGGGGCTTCTCCAGGTAGGCAGGAGCATTTACTAGCAGATGCATTCCCAGTCTTCTGACAACACTAAACTTCCACTAGTGTTGAGGAAACTCAGTGTTTCTGCAGGCTTTACTCGGTCCTGAGGCATTAGGCTTACTCCATGACCATTGTTTGTAACAGTGGGAGTTTAGATGGTGGTTGCTGCTACCTATATCTGTTCCCAACAAGCATCTCCTGTGGAAAAGCCGTTTGGTTTAGCATTCAGGCAATGCAGTCAAGTCCACACAACACACTCACCACAGCTAGCCCAGTGAGAGAGGCAGAAGGGCATTTTGTAAGGTTAGTTCCAGTGAAGTTTATTTCAATGCAAGACAAAGGTAAACCAAAAGCAAAAGAGAAGGGGGCCATGTGGTCTCACTCCTTAAGTATGGGAAGGGATGGGGGCAGAGCCAATGGCAGGGAAAAGGCCATTGGTCTCCAGGGGAGCTGGAGCCAGCCACCAGTGGTACCTAACCAATGAGGAGGCAGGGAAAGAAGAAACCAGGGGAAGTTGGGACATATGGGGGAAAGGACCATGAGGGAGGAAGTCTTTTCTGTCTGCCCAGGTGGGATAAACTCTATGGTAAGTCTCTCCGTGGCAATGCTCTGGGCAGTTCCCTGAGGGGGAATGATTCAGAGGATTCCACAACTCCCCTGTTTTTTCTTACTGTGAAGACCTCCCCAATGGACTTCTGCATACACTTCACTAAACAGGGAAATATGAGTAAAACAATGAAAACAATGAGTACAATCCAAAAAATTCCTTTAACAAACTATGGAACCTATCCTGTCAAACCCCATTGTCCGAAAACTTCATTGATCCAATCTGGATATTTTTCCACTTTTAAGTCTTTTATTTGCTCCTTCAGCTTCTGGATGCTTGTGTGGATGGATTCTGAGTGTGAAGAAATGTTGAGGCAGTACATCCCTTCAAAGTCTTGGCAGCCATGTCCATGGGCAAACAGTAAAAAGTCTATGGTGGCTCGATTTTGCAATGTTGCCTGCCTGGTAGTCTCAGTGTCACCAAGCAGGTCACTGAGTGCAGTGGAAGTAGCGTTTGCTTGCTTACTAAGCCAACACTCTAGGTGAGAAAGCTCACTGAGAACCTTAGCTGCGGCCACCCAAGGTAAAAAAAGTGAGACCGCGGCTCTCTTTGCTTTGTTCCAATTGTAAAGTTGGCTATTGCAACTTTCATCAAATTCAGTATATGATCTGTTTTGGTGTGCCAATTTCCCTTTTTGTTTCCAATTTTGGAGTTATGTTTAGGGTGAAGGTGGTAAGCTGGCCAAGGCTACAGGGACCCCCTTGAAAGCATGAGGGATCCCGGCCCATAGTCGGTCTCCACAGATAAGGAATACACCCCAGGGCAGCACTTTGGGATGGAACAAAGATGCAGAAAATGTAGGACTAGTGTAATTGCACAAATTTGGAGGGGTATGTTTTTATTAAATGGGGTTACATCTTTTCTGTGGGTAGCCTTAGTAAGTTCAAGGCAGGTCAAGTGGTGGTTGGGAGGTTGATATTGAAACTGGACACAGTATGAGGACAGCCTTAGAGGACCACAACAGCTCTAATTCCTGGGGTTCCACTGGTGTTTGAGGTAGGGTCTTGGTCCACCCATCCCAAGTTCTACCGGATTGGGTTTTTTATCTGTGTATGGGTATTTATTTGCTGCTAAAGGAATCCCTACCAAGCACAGCAACAGGGGGTTGTCCATGCTGCCCATGGACAGGCAAAGATTGTCTTGCTATAAAGTCTTGGCTAGCATGACACAGATGTTCTGACTGGGCTGAGGGACGATCCATGCATGAGCTGATGGAAAGGTGAGGAGCCTCCAAAATCCTATCTGGAATAGTTGGGGGTTCCCTGCTGCCAGAGGCATAGCAGGCTGCTTGGGGTGATGAGTTGATCTGTGAGTTTGAGAAAATGGATTTTTAGACTCATATAACTTTAACAGCCCCTCCTACCTTCCCGTCCTATCCCCTCAGTTTTTACTGAGAAGAAAAGGGGTGGGAAAACAAGAGGGGATAACAGTGTAAAAAACTAAAGTGAGGCAGCAGTAAAACCAATAAAAGAGGAGTAACAGTGCAAAACAAATGTGCATGACTAAAATTTAACAGAGAGTCTTTTGATCTTCTGGAGCAGTGGAGAGTTCCTCAGAGTTCTTTTCTGAGGAACATCTGTGTTTACAGTCTTTTTCCTTCTTCTCCTCCACGCCACCTGAGCTTGATCTCTTTCCTGTTTCTGAGGTTCCGGGGAAGTGTCTCTGGGTGCTGCACTTGGCAATTCAATGAATGGCTTGACATTCTTGCCAGGAATCCACCTTGGGCCAGATTCTGTGGACACACATGCATAGCCTCTGCCCCAAGTTACTAATGGAAATAGGCCCATTATTCGCTTGGATTCAGGGTCCTTGATCAGCACAGGAGGTTTCTTTGTGAGTTGAGTTCTTCTAGTGTTTGAGAAGTGCCTGATAATGGGGAGTTTGGCTCCATGAATGAATTATTAAGAAAATTGATGACATAAAGAGCCTTACATAATCTTTCTATATTTGGTAGTGTTTCAACTCCTCCATGCTGCTGATCAAGGATTCTCTTGAGTGTATGGTGAGCCCTCTGTACAATAGATTGCCCTGTTGGAGAGTGGGGAATGCCAGTGGTGTGTTTCACCCCCCATTGATCTAAGAACTGGTTTTGGTTTTGTTTTAAGTTTATGTAGGTGTTAGCAGGACCATTATCTGTTTTGATGGCTTGAGGAATGCCTAGAATAGAAAATGCTAGAAGAAAATATCTGATAATGTCTTTGGCGTTTTCTTGGGAGTGTGCTAATGCAAATACAGCCCCAGAGAACGTATCTATGGACACATGAATATATTTCTGTCTCCCAAAAGGTGCATAGTGTGTGACATCTGTTTGCCACAATTGTGGCAATTTCAAGGCCTTGGGGGTTTACCCTGGCCCCATGGAGGGTAAAGCAAACTCCTGGCAATTGGGGCAGGAGCCCACAATTGCTCTTGCCTGTTCCCTTGTGATTTTAAACATATGGACAAGGGCTGGCACGTTTTGGTGGAAAAACCGATGGCTAAATTTAGCCTGATTAAAAATGTCTGGTAGTCTGCACTGCCATGGCTAGGAGATCTGCTCTCTGGTTGCCTTCTGTAATTGGTCCTGGGAAGTCAGTGTATGACCTCACATGCATAATGTGATATGATTCCTCTCAGTGGGAGAGGAGGTATGTTAACTTTGAAAGCAAGCTGTACAAATCTGGATTTAGCACTTTAACACAGAATGTTCTGCTCTTTCTGCTATTCCAGCAACATAGGCTGAATCAGTAACCAGATTTAAGGGTTGTTTGAACTTTTCAAAGGCTCTGACAATGGCTGCTAATTCTGCAATTTGTGGGGATCCCCGAACAATTTGAACATCAGACTCCCACTCCTGAGCGTCAGGATTTTTCCAAGTCATAACTGACTTGTGGGATTTTCCAGAGCCATTTGTAAAAACAGTGCCTTTAAAGGAGTTCGACTCTTTAATGATTTTGGGACCAAATTAAAACACTCATTAAATAGTTTATGTTTCTGTGTAAGGATAGAGATTTGACCTGAGTAGCTGTCAAGAGCGAACTGGAGGTGTTCATTGGTCTGGAGCAAAGCTTCCAGCTCACCTGATGTCACTGGGAGGTAAATGTATGTGAACTCACACCCTGCTAGGGTTTTGAGGCATGATCTGGCTTTTATAATGAGGTGACCCATCAGCTCTTGGCGTGTAGTGATAGTTTTATGTGGTTGGTGCAATCAGAACACCCACTCTGTGATTAACAGCTGGTTTTTCAGAGTGGGGTCCCACTGGAAAGTGAGCCCATGGAACTTGGTGACTTACCCAAGATGACAAATTGAAGAGGCAGGGTGGAATCAGTGTGGTGGGCTTGTCTCGTGGACAGTGCCTCTGATACCTTTTGGATCTCTACCTGGGCTTCTGGTGTGATTGTTTGGGGTGAGTCGAGGTCATCCCAGCCTTGCAGGCGGTAGAAAAGGGGTGCGAGGTCCTCAGTTGTGATCCCCAGCAGTGAACGAACCCAGGTGATGCTCCCACATAGCTCATGTAGGTCCCTCAGAGTTCTGGGGTTGTCCTTGATGGCGAGCTGCTGGGGTACGATGGTCCTTTCACCGATCCGGAGTCCTAGGTAGGTCCACGTGGAGGTGCACTGAATCTTCTTGGTAGCAATTTCAAATCCTGCTCCTTCAATGGCCTGAATACTCTTTTTGAGAACAATCTCCAAATAATAGTCAGTCTCAGTGCATATTAGAATATCATCCATATAGTGAAAAATTATGGCATCTAGGAATTTTTTGTCAAATGGACAAGACAATGCAGGCAACAAACATTTGGCAGATAGCTGGGGAATTTTTCAATCCCTGAGGACGTACTTCCCATTGATAACCTTTTAGAGGGGCTTGTCTATTGATTGATGGTACAGAAAATGCAAATCTTGGGGCATCTCTGGGATGGAGAGGGATGTTAAAAAAGCAATCTCTGGTATCAGTGACTGACAATTTCCAGTCTCAGGGGACCATTGAGGGTGAGGTGGTCTACCGAATTCCAACTGATACATTCAGACCTTCTGGTGGACCAAGGGACATTTTAATCATAGGGGACTCCATTAATGGACCAGGCAGTTTGCAAGTACTTCCAGAAGTCTGAACTGTGGGATCAGAGGATGAGATTACTGTAACTGTCCTCTGTGTAGATCCACCTTGGCTTTTGACTAAGGGCACACCCATTGCCCAAGCTTTCCTCATACCCAGCTGGACTGACATTTTGCCAGAAAACCCTACAGTTTTTGGGCAGAGATTGTGGGCCAAGACAGACCTATTATAGAGTGTGCCTTGTTTAACAAAGGGGACAAAGTTTTTCTTCCAGGTGTAGCAGACACCAGAGCAGATATGACCACCATTGCCCGCTTTGAGTGGCCGCAGGGCTGGGAACTAGTGCCAGCCAATGGAGCCATCTCTGGCATTGGAGGAGCTGCCACCTCTATGTGAAGTAAATGAACAATCCTTACTCAAGGACCTGAGGGTCAGGTAGCCACAATAAGACCTTTTGTAGTAAGGGCACCCATCACCTTACAGGGCAGGGACCTATTGTCCCAGTGGGGAGCAAGGCTAGAAATCCCCTCACCACTGCAGGATTTCTAGCTGGGGCTGCTGTAGAGTGCCCAACCACACTGCTTGCATGGAAAACTGATGAACCAGTGTGGGTTGATCAGTGGCACCTCTCGGATGTAAAGTTAAAGATAGTTGAATCCCTAGTGGATGAGCAGCTGTCCAAAGGCCACATAGTACCATCCATTAGCCCTTGGAACACCCCTGTCTTTGTAATTTGTAAACCAGGCAAAGACAAGGAGAGGCTCCTGCAAGACCTGAGGAAGATCAATGAGGTCATTGAGGACATAGATTCTCTTTGTGAATGTGCTTACACAAGTTTGAAATAGCCTTCAGTGTCTTCTTTTATTCTACATTGTTCCTTTTGTGCCTTTGGTGAGCATCTTTCAGCACTAAACAATTACAGCAAGTAACATCAGCTGACAAGATGGTGATAAAGGTGAATGAATCTCATGTTTAACCTAACATGAAGCTGTGGGGAGGACAGTGCCCACAATGATTAATCTGTCTTGCTGGCTCTGCATTTATATTAAAGGAACTGAGTTTTAGGCCCTCAGTTCCACAGTGGCAAAGCTGTTTGCAGGTGGAGATGAACTTCCAAAATGTGACAGCAAAGACATGAGAGAAGGAGAGAGTGCTTAAAGTGTCATGTTTGAATAAAACCTCTTCTGCCAGAAAAGAAGAGCTCACATGCAGGGCTTCTAAGTTTTGCAGTTATTTCCAGGCCCTGGAAAAGTTTATGCTGCAGTCATTATTGGTAAGAGGAAGCCAGGAGGAAGTAATTTTAAGTACAGGAATCACAATCCTGATATTTGTTAATAATAGTTTTCTAGCTCTGGTGAGGATGAAAGAATGGCTGAAAACAGAGATATGGTCCGCCTGGGCATAGAAAGTGGAATTGCTTGTCCAGATCACAAAGCTCCTTCTCTTTGCTGTCCAGCTAACCAGTGTTTTCCAGCTTCCCTTTGTGCCATAATGATCACATAAGGGACATGTGGGAACCTGAATTGTTGATGGAAACAAAGACCTTAAAGAGAAATCAGATAAATCTTTAGAGGGTCAGGGTTTAATAATCTTGCTGCCTGTGGAGTGACTCATTTTTCAAGCACTTAGATTTTTGAAGATAATACTTAGTTGGAGGTTTTGAGATGAGTCTAGGCTACCTGGGAGTAGCAAAGGTGGAAAACAGCTCTCTGTTATATTGTTATAAAGACAAAGCAGGGCAACAAGTGGCAGAGACTGCAAATATAGAAAGAGGGAAGAAGAGGGAAAGAAGAATGTATTTGATGGTGGTTTATTAACACTGCAACCCATCAGCAGAACCAGAGTTCTGATAATAGGATGTGTGTTATTTCTAGGTCAGCCATGCAGATGTTGGAAATCATTGTGATTCCTGGCTTTGGTGTAATTCTGAACTTGAGTGTCAAAGGCCTAAGGAAGGCTAGTACTTAAGAAAAAACCCTTAAAGCAAGGGTTTCCTGTGAATGATAGCCTAGAGCGTTCCCGGGGCTGGACTGAATTAAATCTTCCCACCCCTCTTACTCAGAAGCTGATTCGGTGGTTGATCAGCTGGAGTTGCATTTGCAGACCTCTCTCACGATGGCTGTGTTTGTGTTTGCAGCAAGCTGGCTGCATACCTGTCCTGAGGGCACCCAACCTAGGCCCACCACCAGTCCCAGTGGGGAGTTTTGCTGCCCTCAGTCCTTGCTCCTTGGCAGGTCATTTTTTTTCGAGTGGACCTGACAAGGCTAACAGTATTGCCAAACCTCATTCCTGACTTTCCTCATACCCTCTGTCTGTGCAAGGCAGTCTCATCCACTGGTTCTTGCATGGCTGCCTGGCTGCTTGAGCTCTCTGGGAATTTCCAAGGCAAAACCCCACCCTGGCTACTGCCAACCAAAGTTTAAAGGCAGCAGATCTCAGTATAGAAATGGCCATCATCTCCTGTGTATGTCATGGTAATACAAGGTCTTCTGAGGGGTTTATTTGTTACCAGGTTTTAACCACGCTAGGTGAAGGCATGGTGAAGTTATTTAGTATTCCCTGTATAAAGTGCCAGCTTATTTCATCTTAGACATGTCGATGAGAGATCAGCCTGAATTAAGTTTGTTTTAGCTGTTGAATCACATTTTTCAATTGTTTAAATAGTTCAGACAGAATTTGCACAGTAACATTTTAGCTTTTTATAGCTGTCAAGAAGTAATACAAATAATTACCATCTTCCCTGGTGGGCTTTATCTGATTAAAGTGACATGTCTGCTTATGCAAGATATTTGAATAGAGACATTCAATAAAGTCAGTAAGGTTTAATTTCCCCTCCCCTCTCCTCCACTTTTTTTTTTCTTTTTTCTTTTTTAAGCTACATTTCATATTTATATAAAAATCTTGTTTTAAGGTTTGGAATATTTTTCTTAAAAGACTTTACATAATGAAGCAATTTGGCAGCATATTTTACGTGCTAATAATGAAATATTTCCTCACACTACAGCAAGGTGCTAATGTATCTAGTTCATGCTAAGGAGTACAACATCTGTCTGAACTAACTGCCATGGAAATATCACTGGAGTAAGGAGTGAGCCAAGGTGGAAGCCAGAATTTTCCCCAGATTGCAACTGGGGAACTGATTGAAGGAAGGAGAAATTAATTGGAAGCTGCCTGTGGTGTCAAGGGCTTGGTGAACTTGCATAGAAAAAGTATTTTGTAGCATGTCTTGCTAGTACAAAATTCCCTAGGACTATATATCGTTGAATACAACTTTCCACTCTTTCATCCATTACCTGGCTTCATATACAGAAACATTTCTTGCAAAAGGCTCAATGCCTGGGTCGGCTTTCAGCATTGGATTAATTGGCACATAGGCACTAAAACTGAGATGTTTAGATTCCAGTCACAGTTTTAAGTCTTTTAGGCAGTGAATTTCCAGGTTTTGTGGTGTAGAATTTGCACCACACTCCTGCAAGAAACAGCAATTCAAACATCTCTTCTAATTGGTCTCTGAGGCATGCATTCTGTAGGTGGCCAGATCAGCTTGCCATGGTGGTGTTTTTGAGTACAAAATATCTTGTGTTATGAACACCAGGAAGGAAAAATGAGGTTTTTAGAGTTCCAAGCAATATACAATAGCTATGAGACCCATACTTTCTGTTGATCCTAGCTGGTGTTTGTATGCATGCTTTAGCAAGCACTGGCTAGTATATTTTGTCTTAGACAAAAAGGCAGATGGTAGACTTGATGCTTGCCCCAGGGAGCCTTGAGTCTCAAATTCCTTTACAGAGGGAAGCTTTGGCAAGGTGAGACACACCAGAAAAGCCAGGGCTGCAGGAGCCAAGGGCACCCCTCTCTGTGCAATGGGGAGATGCCCTCAGGACTAGTGCTGCTGGTGCCAGGGCTTCCCGGAGCTCCTTCTCCCATGGCAGGGGCCTGGGGGCCATTTCATGTGTCCCTCTTCTTTAAGCTGATGTAAAATACTGCCTAGCTCTCATATTTTCTATCCTGCTGTTAAAATACCCACCAGGTCCCCAGCTCCTTTTGTGCGTTAGTTTCTCTTTTTTTTATGGTTTAGGTTTAGATGTGACATTTTCCCTGGTTTTGTGAGACTGCTGAAGGTATTTGGCTCTATTTTAGAGCTGTCAGTGGGCTGCATTTAGATTTCTGAATAGATTACATGAGACGAGTGAGGTTGAATGGTTTATGGCTCCTTTCCTCCCTAGTGCTGCCCTGTGCTCTGAGTCCTATAAGCCAACACATTGATATTTTGCCCATAAAAATGATACTGTGAAATGCAGCTTCTTATATTACTTATATTACTCTATGGTTACTAATATTCATTGATTTCTACTAAAAATCCTTCATAAGTACTAAAAGACTATATGCAAAGACACAAACATCCACAGCAAAAATGAAAAATAGCATTTATTTTTATTAACACTGCATTTCCTTGAATCTGATCACTGAGGCCAGCTTAAGCTGTTTCAGAATATATATAAAAAAGGACCACTCAAAGGGGGTTTAGGTATGATTCAATCCTACTTTAAGAACACTTTTCCCTATCAGCATCATATGCAGTGGTCTTGGCTTCAATAAGAGCCCATTCTTGTAGAGGCTATTCTTGCCTCAGGACACTGAGGGCAGGGCAAACATAGATTTATTTACCATGGATTTTAAATCTCTACATCCAAATACTCCTCATTGGCCTGCCCTAATAATTCTGCCCAACAGAAGAGAGATTCCAGGAGGGCTTCAGTGCAGCACTATAATAAGCAACTGCAGAATTGTTTATCATTCCTGGTGGCAAAGATTAAAAACCTCACCATTTATTTCAAATAGATAAGTATGACATCTTAACAATTCTGTCTTTTCCTTACTGCAGACATTTCCATTCAAGCCCTGACAATATTAAGGAAGAGATTTATTGGAGTGCATCACACAGCCTGAATCCTTTGGAGTAAAGATGTTTATAACACTGTAAAAGTGACAGTGTCAACAGTGATTTGAATCATTTAGTCTCTATGATAAACAATATGTTGCCATAAAATTTAAGGGATGCACTGAGAACATAAGTCACTCAGAATAAAAACCAAAGTTAGTGGCAAATGATTTGGGTTTGCCAAACCCATTGTGACACAAAATGAAAGATAGAATGAGAGAGGCTAACAACGAAGTCATAGTATCCATGAGATATATCCTCATGATATTTCATAAGACCACGAGATAAAGACAGATGCTCTGTGTGAATGCAGTACCTCCCTTTATACCTGAGGAAGTCAGCACTGAATTTATCAGCAAAAAGCTAGAGTTGAACAATATGAAGTACAGACAAGATGTTTGATGTTTGCCTGACAGCAACTGCTCTGATCATCATTTTGTGTAATGAAAATTTGATGTAGATCAACTCTTGATCAATGTGTTAGATGTACCCTGGGATAAATTAAAAAACAAGATATGGAGATAGACAAAAAAAGAAAAATCAGACTTCCACCCTAAACTTCTGTACTTTTATCAAGGTAGGAAGAAATGCAAGGGAATGAGGGAAAGCAGGAGATGTCACTCAAGATAGCTGAAAGAGAAGAAGAGAATTAATCTAAGAGTGAACAGGGAAATTAACAGTGATGGAACAAAAAATGTTAAAAAGAGATGTTGTGATCTCAGGAACCCTGGGGACAGATCTAAACTCAGAAGTCCTCTTTAGAGGCTTAAAGAGAGGAGTCACTGGGAAAACAAAGCAGTTAGGTTTCCAATTTGGCACACAAGGTACAAGCAGGTCCTTCTGTCTATCAGGAGCTGCGAGGGCACAGAACAACGGGGAAGTGAACAAGTATCCTCAGCAGTCTGGGAGACCTAATGGCCAAGCTATGCTATAATCAGTCTGTCCAGTATTTTTTCCTATTCCCTTGGACTTAAATCCTCAAATTTCCTTCCCTCCTTTCTAGCTAAGCTTGTCACTGTCAACACCATCTAAACAAATCATGGTGCTCCTCAGGGTGCGTCTCATCTACTCAAAACACACACTACCAAAATAGTTCTGTGTAAAAAACCCCCACAAAGAAAATTCTGGTTTCTAAGTTGTAATTTAAAAAATGTGTTGATGTTCACTTCTGTTCACTTTTCAAAGAGGTTAAAAAACAAAATTAATGAGCTAACAAGCTGTGGGAAATCTTGTTACTATGAGGTTTGTCAGAAAATTTCTTTTCACTTATATGATCCTTCCAAGTTCTTCAAGCTTGAAGTTCCTTTCTTTTCATCAAATTAGGAATTAAACTGAGTTCACCTTGGAAAGGTAATTTTCCATAAATTTTGTGTGCAGCTGTAAAGTGTGACGGGAACATGACCTTCAGCAATTTTTGTTTTCCAGCCAGTCCATTGTGGTTCTGGAAAAAAAAAAAAAAGGCAAACAAAAACCAACCAATCGACCAAAAAAAACCCTAAAAAAAGCCCAAGAAAATAAAACCACCACAAAACTGATATAAAAGTTGTTTAGAAATGTAGTTTTAACATGGAGCTGGATGTTGTAAGGTTCAGAATAAGTAGCCATTTTTCCTCAACTTTTTAGATTCAAAATGAACCCTTCAAAACAATTGAAAACTGTTGGTTGAATTTGGCACGAAGTCAGTGTGGACAGGAGCAATATAGGAGCAACAAATGGCTGTGAGAAAGCTATCCTCCTTGCATTTTCATTATCCTTGAGTAGATATATGAGTGCTTGTGTAAGCCTGCAGTGCATTTCTTCTGTCTAAAGCATGTTTCCTCAGAGTCTGGTGACAGCAGTCTCATCCTCTCCTACAGGGATCACAGACGACCAGGCTGAGAAGCTGTGCAGGTGAGCATGAGTCAGCTCCAGTGGCTAAACCCAGTAACTTTCTTTATCTCCCCCAAAATACATAAAAATACAATCCATTTCCAGGTTGTAGCACATTGGTATGGTTGAACTGTTTGTAAAACACAGTAGCAATGGCTCAGCTCAGGAGAACTGGCCTCAGAACACTACAGAGGAGTCTTTTTGGTTTTGTGTGGCCATAAACAAGAAATATGACTTCAGCTTTCAGGCTGTAGTCCAGAAAATACTTACCCTATGGTAAATAAAGAAGTATATCTATATATTTACATTAAATATATAGTCCCATGGCAGTGAGGGTTTCTGAGTCAATGATCTTTAAGGACCTTCTAACCCTTAACATTCTATGCGTCTATGGTTCTATATAGGCTTCAACAGAGAAGAAAAATTCCCTTTAATGAGACTGTCTGCCACAGTGAATAATATAAATATCGTTTACTTTTACAAACCAAAAATCACAGCTTTTGCCGAATTTCTTTACTATTAAGGAACTATTTTAGTTATTAAAAAATTACTCAGTGCCTTGAGGAACATTTGGTAAAAAAATGTAAGAAGTTTTGTGTTTGTTTTTTTAAAAACAATGAATTTTTGTATTTTAATGTATCTCAGATGAAATGCTATGATTTTAATCTTTAAAAATATTGGTTCAAATGTCTAATGGAAGGTTTGCAAGGCACAGAATGAAAATTCAGCAGTCAGCAAAAGCTTTGGTGGAGACAGCAGTGGAGGACAAAACTGGGCCTAAGCCTCGAGCTTTGTCTGCTGCCCTGTTTGTGCCCATCACAGGTATCCAAGAAGAGCGACCAAGAAGCAGCAAGAAGAAAAACTGTGATGGGAAGCACCATCGGTTCCCAGTGCTTTTGCCCCCCAGTCAGTGGGCTGTAAGACATCTCAGTGAATGGTCAGTGTCCTGCTGTAGCCTGGAATTCCTCAGTTACTTATGGATCTCACAGAAGAGATTAATGTGCTGATACAGTCTGCAGCACGTCTATCCTGCTCCTGTTCACACCATGACTGAGAAACAGATTTTTTCATGCTCCTTTATGCGTGCCACTCTTTACACTTGTGTTACAGGTGAGAGCAGAGCCTGTGATCCTGTGGGTAAATGGAGTCCTCTGAATTACTTCTAGCTCCTGCTTTCATGTAGGAAACATAAAGAAATACCTTTCCTTTCCAAGATATTATATGCCATGGAAAACATGTGCAAGGAGGAGTAAAAATGCTAAATAAGACAACTAAAGATTTTCTTTTACCCAGTGAGAAATGACAGACTCTCATTTACATCCTGTATAATGTTACTATCTGAGTTTCTGTGCATTTGGAGCAAAGACAGCTGCATTTTGCATCTTCAATTCCCTAGTGGGCTGCTTTGCCTTCTTTGTACTTTTGTATTAGTTCCTTAAGACACTTCCTGCTTTTTCGTTCTGACAGCACATTTGTTGATGTTTCAGAGCCCAGAGATTGGACCTCTGGCTTTGGCTGATGGGGCTGGTTTGAGTGGGCAGTAGAACAGCCCGAGCAGGACTGTCACTGCTTTGCAGGGGTGGCTGCATTGGGCTGCTCACCAGCTGGGGTCAGCCACCAGGGCATGCACAGGCTACTGAGACAAACCTGCCTTAGCACCTTTTCCTGGCCAGTGTAACTCTGTTTGTTTGAATTGACTCTTGAATGGCAGGCAGTCAAAATAGATTCAAGCATTTTACACTATGGGACCAGCCTTTCTCTTTTGTAATTTCAAAAGGGAACTTCACAGCTGAAGTTCAGCTCTGAAAGAAATTCTCAGGCCACCAAGGGTTGCAGTTGGAATTGGATGCTTATGGGCTCTCAAATGGAGATCTCTGAGCTCTGTACCTCTCTCTAAATACTATCTCTGTTTAAAAATCTGATTCATGCAGTTTTATTTTTCCGGGCAGACGGAGAAGGACAGAAAAGAGATTACTTTTAGACCTAGCTTATCCTGAGGTGATAGCTCTCTGAAATGTCAGCACTGTTGATGTATTGATATAATTAAACATGTCTCCTGAAATGTCACCGCCACTGCCCAGTGATCTGATGGACAGCTCCGGCTGGGGGATGTTCTTAAACAGCACAGACAAATTGCTGGGATGCTGTGGTCTCCACTGATGTCCTCTTGGTTCACAAGTGATGGAAAGCTACTGAAGGCAAGGGGCGCTAGTGAGTCTTACATAAGTCTTGGTCTCTAATTGTCCTAAATGTCTCTAACGTGGAGCAGTTTCATATGTACTTTCCCCACGACTCCCAATTTTTGGTACGTTCTGCTGCCTACACTTGTTTTTTTGGCCCTAATTAAGTAATGCACATGGGCTCCTTTCAGTAAATGGCTGACAAACAACACTCTTGTTCTTGTCTCTTTGTTTTAATTTGGATTTTATTTATTTACTTAAGGTACAGAAACCTGCTCACTGACATTCAAAAAAATCTCTTACTCCTCAAAGATGATAATGAGATTTCTTCCTCAGCTTGAATCACACCTTGCATTGCTGTTCTGCCATGGGAAGGCTGACACAAACTGGCCGAAGATTTCTAATAAGAATGTCCTACCAAATACCAGAAAGTACACAAAGCTCAATATTTATTTTGGGAAAAGTAGGTCACGAATCTCTCCTCTGGACATGGTGCAGACCTATCTTAAAAGGTAAAGATGGGAGGGAAAAAAAGGGACCAAAAAAAGAACCCTTAGCTCTTACCCTGGCAAGAAATGTTCCAGGAAATTAAAATCTCATAATTGCTGCTGCTTGTCAAAGACCTCATGAAAAAGAAATGGAAGACAGTCACCAAAAGAAACTCGAGATGAGTAGTGGAACCCCCTTCTCATTTTCTTTTTCCTTTTCTCTTCAAGGGAATTGCTTTCATGAAGCAGTGCAAAATATTAGGGCACATGCAGACAGCATCTCCTGGAATTTGTGACAAACTGCTGCCGAGCAGTGTTAGATTACACTATTATGTGCAAGAACTGGTTTTGGAGATAGTTTCTAATATTGCAGGCCAATATTGCAAAAAAAGAATAAGCCATTTCAGCTGTCAGTCTCATTAATTATTACACTTTCTAGTATTACTGTTATTTGTTGAGGCTACCCCATTTTTTTTTCCTAACCTTTTATTTTTTAGAAATGTAGCCTCTTGTCCAGATCCACAAACCCCAGGATGAAACATGGGCAGATTTTTCTTCCCTCTAAAGCAGTATACTATTTAAGTTTTGATCTCCTGTAGTTGTGGGTGAAATATTCCATCTTTCATTTAAGAAAACCCAGAGGTGCAAGTGGAGTTCCTCCCTACTTCCACTGTATGGCAGTGATTCTTAGGGGCTTCCCAGCCAAGATGAACGACCTGTTGTGACAGACATCATCAAACATATAGCGAGAGACTGTGTCTACTACAAAGATTATTTTCTAGATGGAGAAGATGCATAAACCAAAGGAAAGTATTGTTAACTATATTTCACAAATAAGGAAATGAGACAGAAATGTCAAAGCCTAAAACTCCTCAGATGCATTGAGATCACTGGGAGCAGCGTGGATTATTGCTTGAATAAAGCAACATAACTTCCGTCACACAGGAAGCCTTTGGCAAAGAACTGAACAGAGATGTTGCAGAACATGTGCCAGAGGTCAAGAGTCTAGCTTTCTTTTTGAGGAAGAAAAGATATAAAGAAGTAAAAATTTCTGTCCATTGGATATTGTGCTGAAACAGACAAGTAAACAGGAGGATAAAAGTATACAGTTATTCTAGAAAGCTACTTGGCAAAAGACTTTTTCTGCCAAGCTTTGGTGAGGCATCTGTCCAAGTAGGCAGAAAATTAATTTCTTGTTTGTCTGGGAATTTTTTAATCTGTCCTGGACCTTACAAGAATCAGTGGTGCCATGGAAGAGCAGACTGGAAGAGTGCTGGTCGGTTTGCTTCCAAGCCCATTCACAGGAGGGCTGAAGTATGGAGGGACCTCCAGAACTCACCTGTCCAATCACACTGCTCAAGCAGGGCCACCTAGCTCCAGCTCCAGTTGCCCACAGCCATCCAGAGGGCTTTTCAATATCTCCAAGGAGAGAGATTCCACAGCCTCTCTGGATAACCTGTACCAGTGCTCAGTCACCCTCACAGGCAGAAAGTGTTTCCTGATGTTCAGAGGGAACCTCCCATGTTTCAGTTTGTGCTCATCACCTCTTGTCCTGTCACTGGGCACCATCAAAAATAGCCTGGCTCTGTCCTCTTTGCACCTTCCCTTCAGATATTTACATACTTGAGGACCAATAGGTTAAATGCTTGAATATATTCAATATGTGTATCTTTAAACACATATACAGCTGTTTGGAAAAGGCCCAGGCTAGCTTTTTTTTTTTTTTTTCTTTTTTTATTTGTTTGTTTTGGGTTTATTAAATTGTTTTGGAGTGGTATAATTTTTTTCAGTGGGAAAGAGGTTTTCTGGGCCAGCGCTTTACTACAATTTAGGTAACCAAATAGATTAATCTTTAAATGCTACGTTCTATTAAAAATCTGGCTACGGTCCTGTTGTATGAAGCGCTCGTACAAATGTATTCCAGACTGAGAGCAGATTAGAACGTGTAATATGCAACCACATGCAAGCTATAGTGGAACATTTAAGACAGACAATGCCAATTTCTCAAACTTGAAGGAAAGCAGACCATTGAAAAAATTATTCCATGGGATTATCCTGTGATCTGCCTCTTCTCTTTCAGTTTAATGTTCTCCTTTTAAATAACTTTAGTAAATTTACATTTGATGATTATCAGCTGTTCTGTTATTACCTTTACCAGGATTTGATTATCTCCCACAACACTTCCAGTCCAGATGTTTTTTCCATTCCACAGTTAAAATGTCTTGGATGTCTGGAATCAAAATGGCATAAGAAACAGAAAACATACAAATAAACCACATAATCTCTGAAACTTTGAACTAGAGTTTATTTCATAGAGGTTTTTTTTTTTTTTGTGGGTTTTTTTTTTTTTTTGTTTTTTTTTTTTTTTTTTTGTTTTTTTTGTTAGGTAGTAAAGGGGAAATGAAATCTGAAATACTGAGGAAATCCTGCATGGAAGAAATGAAAAAAGACATTTCCTTGAACAATATATAATTACAACTAGATTCAATAAAACTAAATACTGTTTTTATACAGTGTATGTGAATACAGTGACAAATCCAAGACAGAACATACTTAGCTGCTTGCTGTATCAGTATGACTCTGGTTAATGCCCACTGCTGCCTTTTCAGACAATTATAACCACTGACCATGAAGCAGGGTCTAAATGAAGTCTGAATCCTCCTCTGAGTACAACATTCATTTCCTGTAAGAGGCAATGAGTGAAACACAAGTTTACTGAATGTGAGGGTCTGTTTAGATATTTAAAGCAAGAATACAGAACTAGCAAATTAAGCTGAGGGTTTGTTTATTACAAACAGGTTGCATACCTTAACTCCTCCCAAAGGATTGCCTAACTACAGATCCTAAAAATCACATACACACTCAGACACAGACACAGACACTTGAATAGACTATAGCCAAACTAGTAGCATAGTATAAAGAAAGAAATGGCCCAAAGCAGAGCATGAATAAACCCTGTTTCATAATAACTATGGTATTGACACATGGCTTATAGGCAAGCATAAATGGCCTTTACCTCTATATCTCTTTTTTTTTTTTTTTCCCTGTGGCTTTTATTACTTTTTTTGCTGATGTTCCAAGAACATAACTTTGAACCACTGGTATGTAACATAATTACTCTTCCCTTAGTTACTCCAGACACAAGGGGCAGACAGAAGATAGACTAAAAGCCATCTGTTTCGGGAAGAGTGCAGAAGATGGACCAGAGAATATGAGGACAGTAAGAGAAATAGGAACTATAGAAATATTAAGTGAGTAGAAATGAAATTGATATGTCCAAGGAAACATAAGGAATAAAGATAATCCTTTTTCATAATGGACCAAAATATAGATCACACCCAGCGCTAGTGCCACAGGCTGTGGAAGGGAAAAGGAAACTCAGCACCTCTAACCTCCAGCTTTCCTATCCAATCTTGATTTGTTCAGTGTTCATAGGCCTCAGCTACAAAATGTTTAAAAAGATTGAAACAATTCTTGCTCAAAAAATTGTTGCACTGTAAATTCATGAAGGGTTGGCTTATAGCTCACAGATGGAAATTTCAGCAGCAAGACAATACCCACATTATCCGTACTCACCTACTGTGTGATATGTTTATTTGCAATCTTCTTATTCACTTTAGGTTATTTGGGTCATAGGTTCACAGGATGTTATATAACATTGAGCTTTTTTTCATACACCTTTCTGCACACTTTTAATTCCCAATAGGAAATTACTATCATCCCTGTGCCCAACTCAGTGAAGTTTATATAGAAAAATAATATGAGAAAAATCCTTAGCATTTAGCTTCCTGAAAACCACTCCAGCAGCTGAATAAATGAAGCCAACATCCAACAACCAGGGAATTTAGCACAGATCACCTACATGTGCTAACATAGGCTTCAGATCAGAAAAGAGCAAAGGTTTGCAAGGTTGCACAAAATTAAGGCGCAGGGAGAATTGCACATATGTGCTTTTGTGAGTCCCTGCAGGGTATCAACATTTACATAAAAGAAAATGTATTTAGGAGAATTAATTATTTCTCACACGGAGAAAGAAAGAATTTTAGACACCTGATAGGAAAAAGTGACTTTTACATGAGAGAAGGTGAGGAAGTTTGTGACAAGGCAGCTCAAGATAAGAGGACAAGAAACAAGTTGTTGTACTTTTAACATTGCATTGGTCCTTCCAAAACCCAAATCATGGTGGAAGAGGGAGCTCACTGTTAACTGGACATTGAAGAAAATACTGATGTTTTGGCTGCCCTTTGATGTCCTTTGAAGAAAAACAGGAACCATTCTTTCACTCAAAAGACAAGTCCTTGAGGTTTTTTTCTGTGACATAGAGATCAGAAATCCCTATTGAATTCCTATGCTTTCAGCACCTGTTTCTGTGTTTCAGGGAAGCTCAGCTAGCCAATTCCTTTATCCATTCCTTTCTTTTAATTTGTAGCTGGTGTTTCCTGTTGCCTGAAGTAGAGCTCATACCCATCAATTCATCCCTTTGTTACTATTTGTGAACATAAGAAAGAATAATTGATAGTAATGGTGTATAATTCTACATGTATCAATTTCCTGAGGGTTAAAGGCTGTTCTCTCTGGTGTTCTAGAGATCAAAGAAGAAGAAAAATACCATAAGCTTATGTCATAATTGAAAACACACTACTTTCAATATAGGTTTTAGCACACAGAGGAATGAATGTCTTTAATTCAGGTAAACCCAGCCTTGCAGTCCCCCTTTTTCACTGTTACTGTCTGTTAGCCACGAATTTGAAAACAGCAGAGAAATGATTTGATTTCATAACCAAATAGCTGAGCAGAAACCATTTCCTCCAGCACAGCTTTTACATTTATATTTAAATGAACTGCCTGTGGCTGGGAAGTTCTGCCTCATTTAGATACAGGAGTTAAGAAGACCTACTGTGAGACATGCAAAGCAGAATTAAGAGATCTGGAGGAATTTTGCATGTCTCAGAACTAAAAGAAAACATACCACTTGTTCATGTGTGCTGAGGCTGAGTTCAGAGAAAAGGTGTACCAGGGTTAGTCTGGTGTCATGCATGGAGCTTGGCCACCACAGAGCTGCCTCCAGCTGGCCCAGGGCTGAGGGACTGCCAGGACAGGACTTGCTTTTACATAACTTCATGTGACTCTATGAAATACCAGGTTGCACTCCCTGCAGCTCACACTGCAAACATGGCCTGTGGGAAACTTTGGAGAACTATGGGAAATAGCTGAGAACTCATCCAGTAAGTAAAGGAGGAATGAACTAACTTTGGATTCAAAATAATGGACTGGAGACATGTCCCTTCTACTTCCTCTACAAAGATTAACAAATAGCTGTTATCTTGAACACCAATTCAGTAGCATTAATGTATTTTGCTTGGCCCTTCCACAGACATTTTCTTCTTTACAAAGTACTTTACAAACAGAGGCTAATTATAACACACTTCTCAGGGGAGAAAATTACAATCTTTCCTCTCTTTACAGTAAAGGAAATACAGGTATTGCAGTTATTTGCCCGGTGCCTGTCAGAATACTAACTTGAGAGAAAGAAGATGAGCTAGCAGTGATCGTGGCCCTACCAAACTGAATGAAAGTGACCTCCTGCCAGGCAGGACCTGCTGTATAGCTTCAGACCTGCTCTTTTCCCACAGGGATGCTGGTGCTCTCAGTACATGACAAGGCACTGTCATTTCACAGGAGGTAGAATGACAATATGTAACTAAAGAGTAATGCAGGAGGGAAAGGTCAGGATGGGGCAGAACCCCTCTGGGGAAGTCTTTCAGTCTCTCTCCGTGTATGCTTCATCTCCAGGTGTTATAACATGGAGGTTTCTGCTCATACCTTGTATTCACTCCTTGCATCAGGTCTCTGTTTCCCCAGCCAATTTTCCCAGTCAAGTGTTAGGAAAAGTACCGAGTGCTGAGCACTCCTGCTGCAGACTAAATGCAGTTATTCTGCCTCGGCAGGCGGCTGCTCACGCTGAGCCCTGCAGGGGAATAGGTTGCATGGGCACTGAGAGGTGCAGAGAAAGAAAATACCAAGGGAAATTTAATTGAGTGGGGAAAATATTGCCTTTCTCGCTGCTTCTGAAAGTCTTCCTGCTCTATTTTATTGATGAAGCGAAAAAGTTAACCATATGAGTGTGAAAGTTTTCAGGGAACTGAAAAAAAAGGTAGGCAAAAGCTGAGTGGTCACCAAGCTTTCTGCTATGAGGAGTGAGGCAAAGGGGTAGATCCCTCCATGATAAAATCTCTCTTGCTGCTAATTTTATGTATTAAAATGGACAGAAACTTATGGCTCTGTGCAACTGACTCCCTTAGAGAAGTCAAGCCTACTGGCATCTAAGTGGGAGAGAAGGCAGGAGCAATGACAGAGTTTGCTGAGAGGGTTGCATGCCTGCCCTATATTTGCCAGCCCTCCAAGAAATCCTCTGGTGTTTCATACTTCGAAAATTTCTGAGATAGTGGTTATGGAAAAAGGAAGCTAAAGTTACTATTTTCTTTACTGCTTTTTTCTCTTTCTGTTCAAAATCTTCATTTAAAATGAAAACTATATATATGCTTTATTTATATGTATGTATTTCTAAACATATATGGTTTTAATTATATATATACATAGGGAAAAGAAAGATAGGGAAAAGAAAGATAAGGAAAAGGACAAAAGACAATGCTAAAATAAATTTAACAGAAAATACACTGTGTTCTGTAAGATGTAATTCAGAATTTATAAATTATAAATTATAAATTACCTTCTCATCAGCTGTTCTCCTCACCTCTTTCTTCCTGAATTTCTATTAATTTCTGCCAATCACCAGTGACTAACTGTTACTGGCACTGCTATTTGCATTACCTACCTCCAGATAGCTCAGGGCAACATACATCTCTTTTTACTTATACTGATGTAATATAACTTCAAAAGAATACAATTACAACAGTTACCAATGGCTCAACAGCAGAAGATCAGAGACAAGTTTTCATTTTCTTCCATTAAAATGTCATTAAAGTTTGTTATTTTCTATGTAACACTCACCCTAGGCAAGGTCTAAGCAGAGAGTCTAGACTCTTATTTGAAAATTTTCCTCTTAGCCAGTAGAGTAGGTATTATAGGAGATATTTTTCCTGATGCTGGTTGTGCAAATTTATTTTGGAGGAAGTTAACAACAGCGCAAATTGATAAACAAAATAGATAAATAGCAAGGCCTTGACCTTTGAAAATGTATTTCAAACTTCAAACAAATAACTTGCCAATTTATTTAGAGCAAATTCCTTTCATGTCCTAGTGAGTCTGTCCCTTTAATTTTAGTCTGTAAGCCCCCGGGGACAAACTTGAGCATGCATGTCATTACAACTATTCCGCAGAATAGGTTGACTCCATTTAAAATGTTCATCACTCTAATGGTGCTCCAGGAGAAGTGATTTTCAATGAAAGGCTTGTGAGAGTGTCTAGTAACTGAAAAGGCAAAAGGAAGTATATTCTGAAGACAGTGTATTTTGTCCTCAGCTTCATTCCTTCCCTTACCTATCTTTTGAACCCAAAATGAGTCCAAATGGTGCTGAGGATGTCCAAGGTGGCCCATATTGAAACAAGTGCCCCATTCATATGAGTGCCTGTCCATATTGAAGGGAAGACTAATACCATCACCATTCATTAGCCATCAGAAATAAAACTGGTGGGAGAGGTACTAGGAAAGGGACACTATTACCGCCACATCCAAGGAGCTGAGGAGTCAGGAACTGAGGGCACACTGTCTTTTACAGTCAGCATCAGTGTCATTTCTGTGGAAAGTTGATTAAATCTGGGATGCTAAAGGTAGCAATGTGTTTTTCAGATGGCATCTGCTGGCACAGTGTAATAGACTATATTATTTGCTACATCATTGCTCATGAAATATTGTTAGCAGGGTGCAGATCATTCGTCCGTTAACACCCTGTGAAGTCACCTTGAATCCCATGTTTCCAGAACAGTGGAAAAGACTTCTATTTCACAGCTGAAAAATAAGCCATTTGGATGCTTTTAAAGTGCCTAGTACATAATTTAGCTATTTCAACAGTGCTTTCTTACCTATCACAATTTTTCAGCTTTAAGATCTCATCTGGAAGAGATGCAAATGTCACTCCAATTGGTCTGAACAAATGGGATGCCAGAAGTTAATTCGACCCTTTGTCTCTTTGGTGATAGTTCTCTAAGAAGACATTTTTGAAGGTATGCACCATACATAGATTATTATAATATATATTATATCAATTCTGTATTTAATCCTGCTGGGATGTGGAAGAACATGTTTAATTCTCTTTATTTGTTACAGCTGCAAGACACCAATCACGTGCATATTACTATCTATACCAGAGAAACAAATCCTTGAAATTATTCAGTTGCTGAAGTAATTAATACAGAGAATTTTTCTACTCATCCAGTTTGGAAACTAGTGGCCAGGTAGACTGACAGCTTTGAACTCTGATGTCTGCTGTGAGAGTCCGTGGACAAAATAAAGATGATTTATTAGTCCAGATTTGTCTGGAATTGCAACACTGTTTCCTCCTGCTGTCCCTCTCCCCTACCTGCTGTAGATGGCAGCAAGATGGTGCCGCTCTGGTTTAGAGAGGTTTCCTTTGCAATTAAAAACTTATTTTTTAGTCTGAAAAATTAATGTTGTCAGAAACTGATGGCCTTCTAGAGGTGAATGCGCTAGAACTTAGTTGACAGTAATGTCTAATTGCCAGGAGAGAGAGATGTAACCCTGCAATAATTTTACTGCTCTGCATTGCTCTATGTTTAAATAAGACATAGAGACACAAGGTCAAATAAAAAGAGTCAAATATTGAACAGAGGAATGAAAAAGGAAGGGGTTTCTTTGAGCAGAACTACAGAACTTGGAAGCCTTGCCTTCGTACAGAAAAAAAGTTCACACCTTTTGAAGTTCAAACAATGTCAAGAATAAAATCTGAACTTTGATATCAACTGTGGGACACAAGGACTAAAAAAGAACATCCATTACTCCAGATTTTTCTATAATTTCTGCTCAGTTTTCATCAGCTTATTTTTTTTGACATTTTTCTCTTGATGGCAATTACCAGGTGAAACCCTTGGGACAGCCAGCATAAGCCACACAACTACTACCTGGCTGTTCTGATGCCACTCATTCAACTGATGGAGGCACTGAGGGCTAGAACCAGCCTCGTATACTTTGCAAAGCATTCACTAAGGAGTAAAAGGTGAGGCTGAGAAGAGTCAGGGCTTCTGCAGTCAAAGAGCAGCCACATGAAAGCATGAAGCATTATCAGCAGCCTAGAATACATGGTCTAGCAGCAGAAAAAAAGACTAAAAGAAAGAAAGTGGCACAATTTAATTGATTACAACAGTGGGACAATGTCGCAGTAAGCCTTCACATATGTAAAAAGCTACCACAACTTGGACTAAGACAAGATATAATGGGTTTAAACTACAGCAAGGGAGGTTAATAAAGAAAATGAGAGCATTGGAATGTAAACAGTAGAGACACACTTGAATGACTTTCTTGTGAAAACTGAAGACTCTGTCTGCGTAAAAGCTGTTTATAAACGACAAGTTATGCCAACATCTGTTAGAAATTTGATCCTGGTGAGCCTGTGAGATGGGCCAGATGACTGCTTTTAGAACTTGTTTATTGCCCTTTATTATGTCTTTATTGCCCTTGGACATTTTATTCCTTGGTAGATTAGCCACTACGCATTCCTTGAAAGCTTGGCTAAGTTACCTTACTTTTTCTCCTCTCTAGATGTTCTAGCTAAAGCAACATATGTGAAACCTGCCATTACCTTTTGTTCATATATTTTTTCTGCTGAGGAGAGCTGAATTGTATCCCCAGCCTCTTTTAGTGCTACCAGAAAATGGGAAGCATAGAAAGATATTTGAGGAGAGGCTGAGGTGTATAAATGAGTGTTTAGTCTCATTTTACACTGGGGATCTGTTTCTAGAGCACCCTGCCTGATCTCGAGCTGCCATTCCAGAAGGGCACAGGTCGTATCTGTGTGCCCTGCATCACTACTCAGACACTTAAGGCCACCCTTAAGGGCGTGCCTCAGCATGAGAATTCCACACTTAGCTTTTTGGTAGATGCAAGTTATAGTTAAAAAAAAATCAGTTTCTCTAGAGCAACAGCTACTGTCCTACACATGTTCTGACATTATGGATGGTGGGATAGCCCTGACTCAGCACACTGCACAGTAATGTGCAGAGCAGGCAAAAAGTAACACCTGGTCAGGTCAAAAATGGAACAGGCTGAATGCTTCTCTCTCTAGGTACAAAGTAAAACCCCATAGGAAACCAGACCTAAACATTTTTGCTGTTCATACTCCCTCCTCTGGGCAGCACATTCCTTTGTTTGCACATATTAGCTACTGATGTGGTGAATAATCCTGCTGAAATCAGTGATATTATTACAATTAATTAATTTGGAGTCCTAATTACCGTGACTGAGTTAGACACACTCATTTTAGTAAGTGCAGGACAGAATTTCTCTCTGCCTTTGCACAGGTGCTGTCAGGAGGATTTTGCAGAAGCAGGACTGGTGCTTGTGAGTTTTCTCATTTGATATCAGAATAAAATGTGGTGCTTCCATCTTCAGTGTCTTCATGATGTTATTCTTGGTAACAACCTAAATTAGCTGTTAATTTGCTTTATCTATTTTTGATTTGAGGCTCTATTTGTCTAAATATTCCAAATAGAATGACTCATGAGTACCTGAGTTTAATGCTTTCCGTTGTATGAGCTGCAGATCTATGTCATTATTTAGTTATACAAGAAAAATAAATATTCTGCACTGTGTGTAGTGATGCAAAGCTATTGAAGCATTTTTGGTATTGCCTTCAATGGGAGCATGATTAAAATTCTTATAAGTGTTCATTAAAACCTCAAAATACCTGTTGAAGTCTGTGATAATTAGTTCAATTAAAACAGTATTCTGAAAACCAACTGCAGTTAATGACAGCCTGGCATTTGGTGGTTCTGTGTAGCAGTAGCTCCAAACTTTACTCAATTTGCATGCTGAAAGCAGATGCTGTAGTTGTGCCTTCCTTAGGGAAAATTGTGAATATAAGCTAATGAACAATCCCCAACACTAGCAGGCTTCACAGCTCCAGTAAATATACTGAGATAGATTTGTGAACACGGGAGGGTAGAGCTGGGGGAACTGTGCCAACCACCTCCTTTTCTCACCCATCAGTCTCCCAGACTCCAAAGGGAGCCACCCAACTGCACGGAAAGCAGCTCTCACATGGCCAGGTTTGGAGGGAGTGATGATGCCAAACCCCAGCACTGGTTGCACTGGTGTGTTGATGCCCAGTTTAGCCCCTGCCACTTAGACATCTTGCCCAGCTCATGAAGAGGGACTTGCTTAAGGCAGAAAGCATTATTCCATCAGATTTCCCTGGCATTTCTGGCTCAGTGAACACTGAAGTGGTGTTGCTGTGGGAGGAGTCTCTGAAGGTGTCTGATTACTGTGAGCTGGGGATGCAGCAGTGTAGAAATTTATCATCTTTGCTCTCAAAAGGAGTGGGCTGAACAGACCCAGAGCACAGATTTGCAGGTGCCAAAGGCCAGGATTAAGGGCAGCTAGGCTTTGCCTTTACAGGATGATTCTGTGCAATCCAGCCCCCCCTGCCCCCCCAAAAATGATTTTTCCAGTAACAAAGCAGCTGTCAATAGAACCTGTTGTTCTCTCATTTGTTTCAATTGATGTGGTACATTTTTCTTATTTTACTGTGCTTTTGCTGTACTTTCTCCTAATTATCAACTTTAATAGATTGGTGACTAGCTTCAGAAAAATCTAATCTGTTTTGGTGAAGCTTTTGCCCTAAAAAGAATTTTCAAGTCTGATGTGAAATCTGTGCAAAACTGAAACATCTTGTGTTTGAATCAGGGAAAGTCATTTAAGTCTGCCAAGTTTTGCTGTGCAAAATTGAATTATTCTGTACCTAATTCACAGTCAAAATTCACAGTTGGAACACACAGAAACATAACCAAAGCATGCAATAAAAAGCGCTGTGGGACTCCTATATGCTAAAATGAAACAATATTTTGGATGTTGTAGTCAACACTGGAGCATTTAGTAATCATTACACATAGTGGTTTGTTATAACCTAATATGGTTTATTTAAAAGGCACATAATTTAGGGGTTTTTTTTTTTTTTTTTTTTTTTTTTTTTTTTTTTTTTTTTTTAGCTTAGGAGCTTGACTTTTACCTTAGGAGTTACATGACTTATAAATATTCTGTGTTTCTAGTTCATATTTCAGTCGCTTTTCTTCTGCCTTCTATAATACCTTACTTCTCAAAGATCTCTAAAATACAGTTTTCATTAGCTGATTCTCTTAGTGTTTGAAAGGGTTAATAACTCATTTACTTCTCAGCTAAGCAGTCTCATTTTCAGCTTGTTGCCAAAGCAAAAAGGAAGTTCAAGTTTAGAGATATACAATCTAGGAAAGAATGAGTCTTAAAAATGAATTGAAAACACACACCTTTTGTCACTTCAACTTACAAAAATGAGAATAATTTAGCATGCTGGGACCAGAAAGATCAATCTCTTCCTAATGGGACCAAAAAATATCTGAGAACAAACAAAACCAGAGGAACAAGAGTAAAGATTGTTGAGATGGCAGAGAAGTTGGGTGCAGCCAGAAACAAGGACTTTTCTGGCAATGTGCTATCCCATAGATCATTGTGATGATGAGAAGAAAGAAGAAAATAAGCCCAGGAAAGATAAAGGTAGAATAAAGACTAGAAGGCTGAATGTGAAGAACACTCATCAGATTGTAAGTACAGATAAACTCTAATAAATCCAAAGGTGGGCAGCTTCAAGAGAAACTCTTCTATCATTACTTTTTTATTTTCGTTCTGTAGCATCTCCTCTGCTGAAAGTTCTTCAACAGGAATAGCAGTAATATCTGTCCAGTAATAACCCCTAAACCACTGAAATATTTCTTTGCTGCAGTGTCTGTAAATTATGAAGAAGTTTCATGTTTGTAAGTGATTCTGTAACACCAAACCCTTGAGTTCAGGGAAGGAAAAGAACTTTCTTGTCATGTTTGATACAAATTGCTTTTCATTTTGTTTCTGTATTTTTTTCTGTCTGATCTTTTAAAAATCTTTTAAAAATCTTTTAAAAATTAAAATAATCTTTAAAAAACTTAAAAATTTTAAATCTCCTAAAAATAGATTCTGGGTTCTGCAAGACAAAAATACAGATCTCTATTTTTAAAATAGTCTGCATTTTTCAACACCATCACCTCAATGCTTGCAAACTTCAAAATAAAAAATCAGAGCTTATACTTCTCACAGTACCTTATTGGGAGACTTATTGTCCTTGTTTCTGGTCTCTGGTAACCTGTTCCTGATTGTTAATCACAACTAGTTTCTTTTGGTCTTCCAGAGGAACCTGCAGGTGTTATCTCCCGTCAGGTTCACTACTCACTTCCCCTTTACTGACTTCTTTCTGATCATCCACATTAAAATTCAAAGCATGCATAGGACAAAGTCATAGAGCTTTAATCTTGGTCAGAAGTTAGTCCCGGATCCATCACAACTGACACTTGAGGTAATTTGACATTGAAAAAAGAGTTATCCTAGGCCCCAATTCTCATAGCACCGCTGAAGCTGAGCAGTAAATAATGAACTGTACCATCTAATTGAATTAGGCATTAGTGCTCCAGGGGCACTTCTTGAGAATAAGCATATGAAACTATCAGTGAACAGTGATGAACAGCCCAGAATTGAGTTTCAAGCTGGACAACATTGCTGTTTTAGCTGGGCTCCTCAGGAAACACTCTTGTAGGTCTTGCTTGACCTCAACAGTGCTCAAACTTCTCTTAATTACTTCAGCTTACAGCCACTTAATATGTTTAATTGCTAATCAACCAGACACCTCCCGGATGCTGCTCCTTGTGACTTAAAAATAATTAAATAAAGAAAGCATAACTCAATAACTGCTAAATAATATTTTATAATGTTACTACAACGGTTTCTTCGTAAGTTACTAATCACAATTATGCAAATGTTAATTAAGGTTATTACTGCTCAGTTTCTATTGACTGGGGAAAAACTAATTCCTAGACAGAACCAGCTGTATCATGTTGCCTTAGAAAAATTTTAAGTCTCCACACTATGGAAATAAGAAAGCAAGACCCTTATGGTACATTATAGTCATTGTACAGAGGACATACATTTTCTGGAGAACTGTCCTTCCATACCATTTCCCTTCCCTCTTTATATCCTCTCATTTCACTTCCTAGCAAGGAGTAGGATCTTTTCAAATAACAATAACACAGTAATGGGGTAGGGAGGATGAAAAGAGTGGAGGAGATGAGAGTTTCCATCTGGGCTGAGGGTATTAGATAGGGTAAATTCAACCCTGCTTGAACAACTACCCTGCTTCAGGAACCAGACAGATTATAACAAGCTGAATACCACATGCCCCTTTCATATTTCTGAGGATGCCTCTCAAATCATTCCCTTACACTGAACTGTTCCTCATTTTTGCTAGGTTTGATGCCCCTTTTAAATGCTGAAAAAAGTGTAAAAGGGTTGCGCATAGTAAGGAGTCATGAATCCCAACAAGATCACAAAAAATATGGAGAGACTAATGCATCACACAGTGTGTAGTATCAATTGGTCAGAAAAAAGAGCAAAAAATGCTGATGCTTTGCAAACAGTGGCATATAAATATTTGTAGGAGTAGTAAAGAAAAAAGGTGGAGTAATGCAAATAGAAGGAAAAAAGGTTAAAAAATGTCATTTAATTCCTTGTCTCAGTGGGACACACTGTCATCTTGTTGGAGACCTGTGACTGCTCAAGTTGCCCAGCAAGTGGATAAAAAATGTCTTAAAATTTCAGCAGTGGGTTGAGGAGGGTAAAATGAACTGTTAAGGTCCTGGAAAGTGCATGGGCATACTTACTTACAAGCACAAGCAATTTGTCAACATTACTGGATGGTAAGCAGAAGCATCAAGCAAAGCCTATAATTAAGGCCAGAGTGAAATGCTGCGGCACGTGGCCCTCTTGATAGAGACTGATTTCAGAGCCAGCAAGGGCAGGCACATCTAGTGTCCTTTGCTGTGTGCTTCCTGGCATCACCCAGCTCTTCTCCAAGCTGCTGCAGAGGTTTCTCCTAGGACACCCTCCTGCTTTGCACCAGGCAGGGCACGTGTCAGTCTCAGGCACTGGAATCACCTCCTATGCACAGAGCAGATGTTCCCCAGACTGAGCTGAACATGGGTGGTTTGAACATAGGCTTTCTAAATGAAGCCTTTGGATGTGCTGCTGGGACAGTCATGCCCAAAAATAGGCAGCCACTGATGGAGGTTCATCAGAACAACAGCTTGCTTGTCCCCATCGTCAGGGACGATGCCAGCCTCGAGGAGGACTATGCAGAGTTAGACTGAGCCACAGGGCAGGTTCAGACAGAAGAAGAGTGGTGTGATGAGGTGAGGTTTTCTCCTCTTTAATCCTAGATTTGTCAGCTAAGTAAACACTCATCACTCAAGTAAGATCTTGTTTCCCCTCCCAGGCAGAGCTCATTGCAATCCCCATGTGTCACAGCAAAGGTCCTACTTGTCTGGCACTGGGAAACGTGAGGCAGAGACAAGACAAGTAACCTGTACCTCTCCCAGTCATGTGCTTCTGGACACATCTGACAATAACTGCTCCCTTCAGAGGATTAGACTGGAGCTGCTGCAAGTGGGAACTGAATCCTGTCTCTCCTGACAGAGAATGACAGAGGCAAGCCCTTCCTTCCTCCCTTCCTTCCTCCCTCCCTCCCTTCCTTCCTCCCTCCCTTCCTTCCTTCCTTCCTTCCTTCCTTCCTTCCTTCCTTCCTTCCTTCCTTCCTTCC
>VWZP01010455.1:37065-89528 GCA_013396995.1 Dicaeum eximium
CCTTCCCTTCCTTCCCTCCCTCCTTCCCTCCCTCCTTCCTTCCCTCCGTCCCTCCTTCCCTCCTTCCCTCACCACTCCCCCATTTCTGGCTTAGCCTGTAAATGTCTCAGTGAAAGAGCAGAAGCATAGCCTAAGTTTTCACTGTGATGACAGAGCATTATTGTGGTAATACAGAAAATAACCAAGCCTTACTCCATCTACTGAAAAATACCAAATAAAGAGGCAGAAACAGATTCATGGTCTCTGTCTCACGGCAGTGGTTCAGTCCCTTAATCAAGGGCTGTAACCAGAGCTGCAAACTGTCCTAATTTAAATCAAGTCTGTTGCTACCATTTTCCTTTAGATGAAACTGCCCTGCCACTACAAACATAGTCCTTTTCTCTGAACTCCAGACATTCTTCCTTCTTGGCTTAGTTTTGGATGGGCTCATATTTTTGGATGTACATGGGCTCAAATCTTTAATAAATGAGTTTAATTTAACCTCAACTCAAGCCCCTAAGTTTTGGGGTGTTTGCAGATTCTCTGTTAGCTACTGACTGTATATTGAAAGCATGTCGAAAGTATCAAAATCTATTAATCCCTTAGGACATTCAATTTGCCTCATTTGTCAAAACAAAATGCATGTATAAACACACTTCTTGAGGTAAAGAATTATCTAGGACAGTTGCAACCAGGCAAGCTCCAGTTCCTACTGAAATGCTGTAATTTCTTTTGAAGAGCCTGGTGATATGAAATAATGAACTAAGCTTTGCACTAAATTGATTATCCATTTTGCTGGTTAATGTTGCATTCTGTGATTATCTAGTTTCATCCTCTCATTTTGGCCAAAGCAGAATAATTTTAGTACAAACCACACCATCTCTATTCATCAAAGGCCAGAGATTTTAATTGTGGCTGGTCAGTGGCAAGCACTTAACTCTGAAAAGGGGAAAACCAGCTCCATGTGTGCTGCATGTTAGCTGCAGTTCTAATTTCCCACTCAATCCATTCATAGAAAGAGCTCTTAATTCTGCCTCCTGACCTTTTTAGTCACTCTTCTCCCCTTAGCCCCTAAGTTTATATTAAGTACCAAGTGAGAAAGTGCCTTAGTCAGACCCAATAAAGCTGTTGTAGGAAGCAGAAAGCAGCACAGTCCATCTCCCTGAAGGGAATGAAACAGTGCTCAGTGGCGTTGGAGTGACAGCTCTGGCACGAGGCTGAGAGGGAGCACAACACTCTTCTGCAAACCCACTCCAATGTAACTCAGCTCTGAGCTGCAGTGACAGAAGTACAAGGACAGATTCTTTGACTTGATCGACATTCAGAAGATCGAAAAGCTCATATTTTACCACTTTATGATTGTAGCTACTTCAGCCCAGCTGCATAAGATGCCTGCCCTAGAAAGAGAAGGACAAGGTTTCTCTCCAGCTCTTAAAGACTGGCATGTATGTATGTCTTTTTTCCTTGTGCAAGCAAGAAAATCTGGTACCATCCCAAGACAATGATTTTCAGGGACAATTAAAAGTTAACAACCTGGATAGAGAACCCCTATTATTATGTTTTAGATTAATGGCATGATATGGGCTACCTAGCAACTTTCCAATCTTGGCCTGAATAATGACTGTTAAATTTCCAGAGCAAATTTAATATAAATAATCAATTAATGAACAACATAAAAGCTCTGTTCTATATTTTGAGCATAACTTTTTGTAACCTATCATTTACTAATAATCAATACCAAACAGTTCATTGTGATGGGATCCAAGGTGCTGTAACCTGATCAGTCCTCTTGATTGTTTAGTATTTTAATGTAGAGATATTAGTCTTTCTCTGAAAAGAGCAGTCCAAAAGATAAGATATCTAAAGAAGGGCATGGAAAAAATAGAGTAGGAAAGAAAAATAATAATAATACAAATAAACAGAAACTTCCACAGCAGTAGGAATGAACAACAACAACAACAAAAAATATTCAAGTAACAATTCCGCTGCCTTTACAGAAGCTAAATCCCAAAATTCCTTCCAAGAGACATATTAATGCTGCCCAGTGCTTCATCAGGAATCACAAAGTGATTTTATTTTAATAAATAAATTTATTTTGTTTATTTTAATCTACATAGTAAAAAGCCAGCAGACTTGGCAGCCACCACTATGTTCACAATACACTGTCTATAACTTCATGACTCAGCTCGGGGCATAAGATTCAGCTCCTGAAGCAGGAGCTCAGACCCATTTTCAACTGGAAGCTGCCAGCACAGTTGTGATGACACAGACCTGAACTGCATTTTCCAAACTGGCAAGTTAAAAAGAAAAAAATGCTGTTCGTGAGTAAATTCAATACAGCAGGAAAGGAAAAACCAGACCTTTACAACCAGTTCCCCACTGCTCATATTACAAAACCAGTGAAAAGCTGTTTTCCAAATGTAACTGCAGACCTGAGTGTTGTGTCTTTGATCAAGCTGCAGCACACACTGGCTGTAAGCCTGACCTTGGGCCAGGTCCTACGGTGGGTGAAGTTTAAAGCAGGGCTGGAGCAGACGGACAGGTGAGCTGTGTCAGGTCTGGCCCCTGCCTTCAGCACCACTTTTCTCTCCATCTCCTGCAGGCAGCCGGCTCATGGTCCCCTGGCAGTGCCCCCAGAGCATGCCTGTGAGCAGAGGACTGCCCTCTGTCATGTCATCACTTTTACCTATGGGAAAAAAGTCTCCCAGACATTCTCCCCTGCAAAGAGGAATCCTGTAGGGAGAAAGAGAAGCTTTTCGCTTCCAGTGTGAAGGGAAGAAAAGTCCAAGATGAACTTTGCCATGTGGACTGAATGCTAGATTAGGCAAATATGCAGCTGGAGAGCAATTGTGAGTGAGCTGGTTCCTTCGGACAGCTCTGACAGGGTCACAGGAGATAGGTTGACTGATCAGACAGGTGAGGTTTGGTTAAGGTTATTCAGGAGGTCAGTGGCTCTGCCAGAAACAGGATTTAAGGCTCCTTTTCTCCTGTCTAACACTGTTGATTTTTCAACTAAATCCCTCTGCCCATTCTCCAAATAAACTCTGTCTTTTCCTCTGCCTTGTATGTACCAATGCCTGCTCCTACTTAAAAATCAAACCAGATGATTCCGAGGACCATGAATAAGAGAAGGTAAATTAATGGCCCTCAAAGAATAAGTGTGTGCATAGACCATTCCTATGAGCAAGAGGAGTAAAGCAACACAGAATTTGTAGAAGAGATTTCTATAATGAATATTTGTGAGCAATGTCTCTAAGAGCATGATGCTGGGATCTATTATTGTCTCTTTTTATTTTGTTCCCCCCTTTTCACCTCCAGTCTTCATCAGCCTTTGACTTTTGCCCAATAAAAATGGTTTTGTGTAACTTCTTTGTTTGAAGTCTTGGGGAAAATGTATAAAACACTTAAGCACTTACGTGTGAACAAGTCTCGTGTCCTTCCTATTATTTGATTTATGAACAAAACTCCACAATTTCATACCCACCTTTGTAGTTTCTACCTTATGTCTGAACTCTTCTCCTTGCCCACCTTGCAGAGCATGCATGTGTTTCCCCCACATGTATGCACCGTGAGCAGTGCAATGATGCCCCACATCACATCAGTGCTCCTGGAGCAGAGCTGCAATGCTTATGATAACTGCAGCACTTCCACAGAACACAGCCCTTCTTTACCTAAGATTCCCAGGGGGAGCTGTCAGCTGCCAAGGATCTTCCTGAAAGAAAGAGAAGCTGAGAGAAATCTGATTGACTTTTAATCAGATAGCATATGGTGCCAAGGAGAACAAAGAGGCCACATTGACATTTACCAAATTAAATGGTTAAGTAGGCTGGAACAGGCCTGATGCTGATGGCAGACCTACAGCAGCAGCCCACTGGGCACTGCTGTTTGCAAAACATGTGCTGAAGTTTAGACACTCCTTGCATCAGTGGTGTGAGGGAAAATGAAAGGATAGCAGATGGCAGATTGGCAGTTTATAGAGAGATACAGCCAGGGTTGTCTTACTATTTTGCCATAACTAAATCAATATTTTATTCCCTTGTTCCCAGGCTGAAAGTGCCCTGGCTTGTTTGGTTTGTTATAAAATGAGTTGCTGTACAGATTTCAGCTGTCGGCCTGCTAAGTGGGCTCTGGTCAGCAGCAGGCATTGCCCTTGTTGGACTTCATTACTTGGGAAAGGAGTTGTCAACAGCTGTACCCAACTGCAAATCTTCTGTATCAGCACATTGAAAAACATTTGCAGTTTCAACAGAAACACCAGCAGAAGGAAAGAAAAGCGGTTTCTTTTTTTCATCAGTTTGGTTTTTGGAAGACAGGTGAACATGCCAGCAACTGAGATAACTTTACTGCTTGGTAGAATGGGCCAGCAACAGATAGATGGCAGAAGTTTCCTCAAGCTCTTCTATCCCACTGTCTCTTCCTTTATACTGAGTCTTTTAACACTAATATTTGACTTTCTTTTAAGGAAGCCAATTCTTCAATCTCACCATGCTCTGTTTCAACGTCCATGCTGCAAATTAGCTCAGGTAGCCCTTCTTGGGGCCCCTACTTGACTCTGCCTCAGTGTCACACACATGGCTTATATCTTTCTTTATCTTCCTCTAACAGTTTCACTATGCTCATCTTTCAAAGACCACAAACCTCTTGGAGGGCCAGTATGTCAGTACTGGGAGACCATTTATTGAAATCGTCCTTAGGGTTCTTTAAGGCTTTGCAGTTTGAAGCACAGCTGAAGGCTCTGTGCCAAAATTCAGACATTTGCCTTTCATTCTTCTGCCTGGGCCCAAGGCATTCAAAGTTGTGAGTGAAATTACCCTGAAAATCTGAAGCCAGTCAGCAGCAAAGGGTAGATTAAATCACAAAACAAGCCTGAGTTATGAAAATACCAATTTTATTTGCCTAGGAAAATTTCAGAATCAAGACATGGAAGATGTTTTCAGGCATAACAACAGTTATTAGAATAACAGCTTGCATGCTGTACAGATAAAACATATTACTATAATAAAAGTCAAGAAAAACATATCCATGTGAATGATGGCTTTGCTGGGTTTGCTTCTAAGCTGAAGAATCTCACATTAATTTTTATTTGGGTTGTCCTAAGCTAGAAATTATGACTACTTTCTTCAACAACCACAATCACTAACCTGGAAATATACTGTTGGGCTGAATAAAACATTTTTTTTACTTACAGCATTATTTCCTTAGAGATTGTATTCTGGTTTATTGTTGTTGACATTTTCTCTCTTATTTTGGTTTTGAACAAATAGATCCATTAGAGAATAAGAGCCTTTTTTGAAAAATAAATCTTTGAACTGTTTAATTCTCCATCTATGTTTCCATCCAAAACTGTTTTCTAACAGATTCAAATGAGCTTTGGCATCTACAAAATTGAATTTCCTGAACAATTTTGGATCACACCCCAGTTAAGTTTCTCCCAAATCTGATCAAAAACTCCAACTAATGCTTACTCTTGGTAAAACAACAGTGAGACAGCAAAGACCTAGGGGTGACAGCAAAGAAAGATTTTTGGATTTTGTATGATATATCCTTAAATCAAAGTGTTGCTGCATGTTTGTGTTTTTTCCATTTGCTCATTCGCTTTCTGTGTTTGAGATTAATATTACCTTTGTTCATTTTGAGGGGATGGGGGTGGATTTGTGACTCAGGATTCAAGCCCTTGGAGCATTAACTGTAAATTAAAACAGATGCTTTCCTGAAGATAACACAATCAAATCAATATGGAGCCAAAGGAGCCCTTCACATGATGAAAGCTGGTTTTAAAGCACTGTTAAGCTTTTATGCTGTTCAGTCCATCAATTTCCTTTTCCTGCTCTGCTCTGACACAGGACAAGTTGAGGCCACTGACCCTTTTGCAGAGTCCAACATGGAAAGCTCCCCACAAGACTAAAATTATGGTTGAAGGAGACAGATCAGTGGGGGGTTTATGTGCTGTGTGGGACAAAGTTGAATTGGTTTTAGCTGTGTTTTATTGCTCTGTGTTGCGAACCACAGTCAGATTCTTGTGTGCAGAGCTCAGAACCAACACAAACACTGATGAGGGGGACCCAGGGTGGCTCACAGGTACCAGCAGCGTCAGAGGAGTCTGTTCCACACTTCCTGGAGCACCTGGAAAAGCCACATGCTGCCTCACTTGCAAAGCCTTTTTTTTTTTTTTTTGGCCATATTTTGATTCAAAGAAATCAGGCTTTGTGCTGTGGCCACTCTGCAGACCAGCAACCTCTTGGTGGGTTTGGGCCTCACCTCGGGCTGCAGAATTGCAGAGACAGCTGCCCTTGAAAGCACAGGGTCACAAATTCCAGCAGGGAGAAAATTTCAGGCAGAGGTACCATTAATCCTTGCTCTTTGTCATGAGATTACAGGATAACTTCTAATGCATTTTTTGTTCTGAAAGTAAATTTCTGACCTCATGTTTTCAGGGAAACTCTGCAAGATATCACTCCTGAAAGCTGAGGAATAAAGTAACAACATACAAAGAAAGAATTCTTTACAGTTTTAAGAAAGTTCAACTCACAACTTTTAAGGCAACCACAGGGATCAAGATAGTATTGAAATGATCAGAGTGAAAATAGTTTCCTCTGTTTTAGCTTTCCTATCTATTTTTATCTCTTCCTGGTTTGACTTATTATTTTTGTTTTCCCCCTTTCTCTAACTAGCTAAGCATTGAATTCTTTTCCCCTGGGGTTAGCTCTTAGTATTTACAGGCTGGCTGTCTCAGTACTAACTCTGTAGGTTGTTTGTTCTTGACTTGGAAAGGACATTTTTCAATACCTTTATGAGTAAGCAAATAGTAAAATTAAAAAAAAAAAACCCCAAACAACAAAGTTTGCTGCTGCTGAATGAAGTATCTTATTTGTGCATATTCTGTAAAATCTTACTTTTTAGAGTTAATAAAGTCTTTCGAACTTGATATTGTAAATAAAGATTCTTATGGCTGCTAGAATTCATTGCAATTTTAATTCATTGTTACGATTGCAGAGCTAGGATCTATTTTTAAAATGACAATTTAAAAAATTGTTCATACTAATTTAAATTTTTAAAAATATTTATGTTTTTAGTTGGAAAAAAGTCTATGGAACCACAGAGGCTTTTCTAAAATTTCAATCTTCTTTTTTTTCTGCAAACGGATTCAACTTTTAAATTTAAGATCTTAATTTGCCAAGCAATGTTTTCAAAAAAAAAAAAAGTATTTTCTGCTTCTCATTTTAGATTTTACTCCCTTTCCCTTCAAGCTTGATTTAGTCATAATTGCATCTAGGTTTAAACAGTACAAAACTTTCTTTATTATGGCAAAAGTTAGTTAAGTTAGTTAACTCACTTAGCTACCTTTGAGTATGGTTTATTCCAAAGGCCTAGATCAAACATTATATCCATAGCAACCCATATTGGCAGCTGTCTCCCCACATTAGCTCTCCAGCTTGGCACCCAGTTCCATGTCAATATATTTACAACTTGAGTAATGAGAGAAAAATATTTATGGAAGTCCTGTTCTCCAATGTAAACATAAGGTGCTGTGCCCAGACCTGCCACCTGCACAGAGCATGCACAGCATGGTGTATTCTCTTTAGCTAGCTGACATTGTAGAGAGCCTTTTGTATAGAAAGAGAATGGGATTAAAATACCCCATAAAATAAGGATTCATATTAGGAAGAAACATTGCCAAATGTGCACAGAATTTATGTGAGAGCTTTCTGGACAAAGGCATGTGGGACAATCCTGCCTTTCCGTAAGCTGGATTTTAACAAAATAAAGGCCACACAACCTATGAAGACTTTACTTTGCAATCTTGGCTGTTCTTTACTTGGCAAATCCTAGATTTTTGCATTTTAACTAAGACTAATTGGTCAGTTTTGATGTTTCAAACACTTATGCCTCTTTGTTCCTAGGATACTGCAAACCATAACAGAATTGAAAAAATTTTACAAAGCTCTGAAAGCCAAAGAGCAGATCACACATTTTGCCTGAAGCTTCAGAATTTACTTCCACAGCAAAGAAAAAGCAGAAAAGAGGAGATATTCTTAAGAGCTTGCCAAATGAAGATGTACACTAATCTGAAGGATGCACAATGAATGTGGAAAGAAATGCAACAAAAGAGTCCATGTTCAAGATGGGAATGGGTGGATCTTCTTTGAAGGGTCAGATAATGCAATAATCTTTCTTTTTAGTATTATTAAATTTATTTACAAGCTATACTAACTATCCCTTCTTACAAATACGGTTTTCTAATAAATTGTCTTCTAGATTTGTTCTGGAAAAATGTTTCCATTGATGTGCTGTATTGTGGAGACAATATGCTAGATGTGTGACAAAATGCTAGATGAAGATTATCATATACCTACCAGGAGAATGAAAAGGGTTACACCTATAGTGTACTTTGACAGCAAACATGATACTTCAGTTTGAGGTCACAAGAAATAGAATCTGTGGTGAGATCTCTGCTTATGATTTGTACTCCTCTCCTTCCTTGTTTTAACCTGGGGCACACACAGACTGTTCTTCAGATGAGAAAGCAGGATCTGGTTTGACCCCCAGTACAAAGAGTTATACAGCCCTCACAGCAGTGTGACTCATGAAAATAAACTCCCCTGGATCCCCATCTGCCATACATTATCCAGCAGCAACTTCTCCTTGAAATGAACTAAGCAGAGGTTTCCATCTGGCCAGCGACCAATTAGTCAGTTTGCATGGTGACCTTTTGCCTTGTGATTGCTTTTAAATGAAGTCTCCAAAATCTGTATTGTTCTGGGTAGGAAACATCTGAAATCACTTTCCAAAGAGAGCTTGGCAGCTCCCCACTATTATACCATTGTGCAATTTAAAATACATAATCTCACTTATTTTTCCATCCATTTGATCTGCAGCCCTGCTTTATCCATTCAGCCACTCCTCTGGAAACAAAGAGATCTGCCATTCCTTTCAAGACTGAACTAAAACTGCTGTCCCCAGGAGTACTTCTCCTGGATCTGAATATCCAGCAATCTACAATGTACAGAGACAGCCTGTGACCATTTCTAAGAGACAGGAAGGAAGAATCTTAAAAGTCAACTTTTTTTTTTAAATTTTGGACATATGATGGCAGATTGGAGTATATCAGTAAGGTTGAACTTGCAATCCAGTCGCAGAGGTCTATAAAATGGCTATAGCCACAGCCATAGCTTTATTTTTGCTTGGAGATCCAAGCCAAAATGAGCTGTATCGGCCTCTTCTATTGTTAATATATTGTAAAGCATACACAATTTATTTCAAATGAGACCAGTTCTTAAAAGTGTGTTAATTTTTTTCAGCCTTACCCCCCGACAAAGCAACTAATAGGGTGAATAGTGTCTATCAATGCCTGCATTCAAAGACATACAAGTGTTTAAAAACTGGCATTAAAAAGAGCAAAGTTTGCTGAACACAGTTTGCAGTGTAGTATTTGGTAAGATGCTGTAAACTTTAATGGAACTGTAATCTGTGAAGGAGTTATCTTGGTTTTAGATAAGGTTTTTTTTTATTATGATGCTGCCTTACAAATTAATCTTTTGTTTAAAATATTCATCTTAGTTTCTTGTAAAATTATTTAATAATACATCATCCTAAACTAGCACCTACTCTCTATCAGAAAAATCAAACACATATCCTTTAAAACACCAGGTAATGAGCCAATATTATATATAATAATGGCAATATTATAATTTCTAACCTCTTACAGACTAGAAATGGGAAAAAACCCTAACCCACATGGTTAGGGTTACTTACAGTTCTTCTCCCTTTATGTCACAGGATTGATTAGACTGCCTTTTGCTCCTTTCTAAACTTTTCTGTGATGGTACAGAAGTACAACCTAGTGATTTGCTCAGAATATTTCTGGCATAGGTCAGTTGAAGAGCACACCATCTTTCAGCATATCTGAGTGGTCATTGTGTGTTGCACCAAGTTATTCTCCTATTTTGCCTGTAGAACATGTTTTGCTCTGTAGGAGCTAAATCTACTAAAGCTGGAGGGCTCACACCACTTAATGTATCTTTTCTAAGGTGCAGTTTTCAAGCAGTCACATAATGTGAAAGAAGCATTATGATGAAAAATTTCAGGAGTCACAACTTAGACATGTAGTGCAAGATGTCATGCAATGGCAGAGAACAGCTCACTCTCTTCAAGCAAAGTCTAGGGGGAAACATCTCAGGAGATATTTTCACCAACATAGGCTGATCAGACAGTGATGTCTTTATCTTTTGGCTTGTGTTCAGCTCTTCTGCCTTACCACAGCTTGTACCACCAGCCTAAGTTGCCAATGAATCATGTTTAATGCTTGCAAAATGCCTTGTCTGACGCTCACCTTCCTGAAGTACAAACAGTTTATGGATTGCCCTACTGGTTCTTGAAATCTCTGCTCTGTGCTTGAGAGGGCAGGGAGTCATTAGCACCTCTTCTCTATTTTGTGTCATAGAAAAATGGCTTCACCATGACAGGTTTTGTCATCTCCACATCTTTTGTGTGATACAACTGTGATGGAGCTGTCTGTCCATCTTTACCACCAAAGAGTATTCACTGACAGTGGAATCAAAGCTGGAGCTACCTGGAGCCCTAGGTTCAAAGCCTAGTGAAGACCTGGCAATGATTATGCACCTCGTTTGGCACTCAGGAGGATGCTCACACCCCCTGCTTTCCCTCTGGCTGCTCTTACCTGCTTCCTGTATACTTCTTATCTGACTGGGCTTCCAGCAATTGCATGCATTCGTACTGAAGCTCAAAACAGGCAGCAAAGGGCTCTGTGGGCTTCCATCAGTCCTAAAGGGGTTGAGACAACAGTGTGAGCAGCAGTGTCATGAGCAGTGTCACTACCCCACATTAACAGGGCAAAAAATATGATGAGGAATTGAGAGGAAAAGACTGAAACCACACAAGAAAATACAGCAACAATAGCAATGGGGAAAATCAGAGGTAGAGGAAATGTGGTGAGATCCTATGCCAAGGAAAAACAGAAATTGAAAGACTGGTGGGAAGTAAATAAGAAGACCTACAGAAAAGCAAAAGCTATTGAGGACTTTATGAGGGAATAGAATGGATGATAGAATCCAACAGAAAGGCCAAGAGTTATTGCAGCTAAGGACAATCTGCAGGAAACTCACTGGAGAGTTCCCCTCTGCTAAGAAACTGTATCCATCTCGGGCTCCCCTGGTTAGCTCAGGCTGCTCTCTTTCCCAAAAGTGCTTGCCCAATCTTCCTACGTGCCTTACTGAAATTTCTGCCTCTCTACATCTTCTGCTTCTGCCCCAGGGAATTCTGTCAAGCATTTCAAGTCGCCATCTGATGCTGTTCACTTTTGCCAAAACACTGTTTAGGAAAACCAGTGTTTATGGCTGTGCACACAATATAGGTAAACACACAATCCAGTCCATTAAAGAAGCTGCAGAAAATGTTTTATAAGCTGCTGCACAAAGCTCATCAGCCATGCCACTGAGAAGAAGCAGTTTGCATCTTTCCCAGGCTCGCAGAGACCACCCCATAGCCAAGAAGATTTGGAATGCAGAGTCGTTGTCCTATGTAAAACTCCACACCACCCCTTGCACTACATGGTGAATAAATTCAATCCACTTTTTCTTAGCTGAAAGCTGACATACAACAAAACCAGACATGCATCTGAGATGTCTTCAGGGGTTGCAAGTAACCAAGGGTCACTGCATTAACACATTTTAATTAGGCATTTTCTGAAGGAAGTTCTATGTTGTCAGGAATTCAGGTTTCAAAGTCTCAGCATCAAAGCAAAAGAACTTGCATTACCAGAATGACAAATAAATATCACTGAAGCATTCCCTAACAATAATGAAAGGGCTGATAGCTGAGAAATATTGAGCCAAATTTACTTAGCTCAGAAGGCCTCAAGAAATTGGTGTAATTTGTTAGCTCATAGCTACATGAGTGGAAAACTAAATGTAATGCTTGACAGAGAGAGTTACTTCCACACAGAAGACAATGAAAATCAAAAAAGAGTTCATGGAGCCAGGAGATATGAACAAAGATTGGAGTTTAGCTATATCAAAGGGCATAGTCTGAAAGGAAGAAAAAGTAAATAAGGATGTAGAAAAAGTCCTGATATACCAAACTGTCTCTATTGAATTCCAAAAGCAATAAAAGTTGGCATAGTCCATTATCTAGAAAAAACCCCACATTTTTAGTTCAAATGCAGCTATTTTTCACAAGGTCAAAAAGACTTAAATCTAGGAACGAAATATGAACAAAAAATAGACTAGCTGAAATTGCATTCTGAATTTATTCATCACTCATTTGATCGCAGATGGCATATAGTTCAGCAAGAATCTGATTATGTGGTAAATGGTTGGTTACTGGTGTAGCAGCAGAAGGTACATAGCACAAAAAAAGTGCACTGTTACCATATTGTTCCTGAAAGCTGATTTTATCAATGTGCAAAGGATAACTGGAGAAGGGCTGGTGTTAGGATCAGTAACTTTCCAGAAAACCTTAAAAAATTGCAGGTCCTGGAAGAATTAAGATATCAGCAATTATTAGTGAGTACTGAACTAACTTCATTACACCTTGAAAAAGGATGGGACTGATGCCACTCTTCAGATGAGGTGTAAAACTGATCTCATCTTGTCCTCAATTATCCCACCAACCTTTTTGCTTGAATCAAAGCAAACAAGTCAAATAAAATCAAAGCAATTCAGTCCCAAAATCTTAACCCAGATGCCTCCTGGAACACCTCAGACAACCCAGTATTAATTTGAGCTTTATTCCTGTTGCAATATGCCCCCTGGCAGGCAGCACTTTGCAATCCCAGAGGAGCTGTGTTTCAGCAAAGCATGAAGTCATTCTTAGGGAGGCAGGTCAAGTTTTACAAGGCACTCAGGAATGAGATCTTTGAGGATGAAAGATGTCATATGATTCTGTTGGTAGAGAGGGAGACACAGAGAGTTCAGTCCAAATAGTGGTCCTCTGACCTGACCATTCTCTGCTCTGCTGCTTCTTCTTTCAATGTATTTTCTGCTCATTGACCCCCATAACTGAGGGGGAGCAAAACCAAAAATTGGGTAGACCAAATCAATATGTTGAATTTCTCCGTGGAACAGGACTTATTATTTATCCAAGAGAAATGAAGAGAGAGAGAAATGGGGGGATCAATTGCTTTTAACCCATGAGTATGATGAGATGACCTCAGCTATATTTCTAACCTAGCTGGTTTTCATAGGTGTGTTGTCAAGTGGTTTTTATAGGTGTGCTTCCGTGTGCCTGGAGGGGAAATGAGGTTAGCAGGACAGCAGGCCTCTGAGACTCTCTAGGCCTCCTAGACTCCCCAAAACTCTGTGTCAGACACGTGTAGCTGTTCCTGCAGCTACTTCCGGTAGTGACTTGTCCCGTGACCTTGTCTAATCCTGTATTAAAGCTCTTCTTGCTGATACCCTGGGCAGTTATGGCAGCACAGAGCTCAGGACCCATCTGAAAAACAGGCCAGGTTTTTGGGCACCTGGGCTTCACATCAGCCCCCATGTTCATTGCTTAATGGGGTTGAAAGGTGAACGAGTCACATTACAACCAGCACCACACAGCAAACACAGCCTCTGAAAGCAAAAGTATGAGCAGTGGAATTTACGGAGGGGGTAACTCCAAGGCACTCCAAGTTATCTCTACTCCAAGGATGGTTTTGGCTTTGCATCCTTATGGTTTTTTTGAGCTGTAGAGTATGATTTCTTTGCTGTAACTGTCTTTTCCAGCCCCAAATTATTTCTAGTTATTTTCACAGGTTGTAATTCTTAAAATTCTCACCACTAATGATTTGTACCTTCTGGACAGTGTTCACAGATTTATAAGTTAAAAAAATATTTTTAAAAAGCAATTATGATTAAACAAATAGCTCTATGGAGTTATAATTAGGGAATTACACCAGCACCCTTCCACTTTAACTTTCTGTAGGACACAAAATTCCTGTTATTCCTGAGGCCCACAGAGGAAATAGGACACATCATTATCTGGTTGCACTTCTAGCTGAAAGAAGAAACATATAAGGTTTCCATGACAGAAAAATACATTTGTTGGGTTACTTCCAGCCACTCTTTAAATAAAGATGACAGATGTGATCACGGAGAGTACAGGATGAAGGGGGATAGCAGTGTATCTGTCAGTGTAACTTTCTGTCTGCTGCCCACTGCTTTGCTCCTGTGAGTGGGCTGGAGAGGGGAAATATGTAGAGTCGCGTTTATGCTCTCTCATCAGTGCAGGAACCCCAGCTGGGAAGCTACAGGCAGCACACAACCAAGCAAACCAGAGAACCCAGTCTTTATGCAAATGTTTAAAACTAGCCATGCTGCATATGAAACAATACCCTGACATTTAAAAGTTAAGGAAAGTATTTTATTGTGATCAAGCATAAGTAGGCTTTCAGCCTTAAAAAAGTTTGTCGTCTGATGTTCTAGATTCTCAGGCAATCCTTATGATAAAGATTTGTACTTCTCACGAGAGCACATTGCAAGCAGTATTTAGATTCTGTGGTATGTTTTTACAATAATGATATTTATCATAAATATGTACAGTGAATAAACTTTAAAGACATGGTCTGAAGAGAAACCCAAAATGCTTCAAAAAAAGAAGAAGCCCGAAAGCTACTTTTGCTGTAGAGGAGCATTTCTAGTAAATCACATCTCACTACTGATTAAAGTTCTGCCATCTGGAGTTCACCGAAGTGGCATCTGGCATTCCAACAATTTTAGGAAATATGCTGGAGCTATAATAATAAAACTGAATATCCTGGTTTTAAGTACGCAGTTTCTCCAGCTGATCTCCTTAAGAGATAAGCTCCAGTTCCAGCGGAAGGCTTGGCATGGAAGTGATGATACTTGGTGAATTCTGTGGCTGAGATTGCACTGGAGGTCCACTGTCTCCACATAATTCTTCCTTCTGGTTTTAAAATTGTGGCTGAAGAGTCTCACCTAAGTACTTTGAGTATATAATTATAGAGGACCCCCCTATTGCCCAAGGCCATGGGCATCTCCAGAGCATAACTGAGCCCTGTTAAGGCATGAGTTATCTCTGAGAGTGCCTACTTTCCATTCTTTATTGAACTCAGAGTCTGCACTCCTAAATTATTTATAATTAGGCAGAATGCATTTGGGTCTATGACTATGCATACTGTATAAAAGCCGTGATCTTAATTAAGCATTGCTCAACCTATTGAATTAGGATCCTTTCTATATCTCTGCAATTTGCAATTAGGCTAATTAGGCCCTTGATCAAAAAATTTATTGATGCTAAACCTTCAAATGTGTGTAGATACCAGATGTTCTCAGGTACATACAATCCTGTCTAACAGCAATTCAGGCTCTCCAAAGGTTTTCCACACATCCGAGACTTCCTCAGTTTTGTCAGAGCTAAGTTACCCAGAAGCTGCTTCTGTCCATGCAGCACAAGACCCACAAAGCAGTTTTACTCATCTGATGAGGTTCGGGGTGCTCTGATGCGTAGTCATGGAAAAAAAAAACACATGCATCACTTACATTTTATAGCACACTGATAAAAGGGGAGAAATATGAATTTACCTGTCCCTTCTTTCTTTTAAACAACAGATCAGTGGCTAAAGTCACCATAGAGAAGGCGTGTGACTACTCTGGGAGGCTGATTCCATTTTCTGGAGCCAAATAAGACAGGTAGGCTAGCCTTAAATGAATTAAGTGCAATTAGTCTACTTATATTGAGAGGCTTTTGTTATTTGGATTTCTTTACACTACAAGAGGAGGTGCCTGGTTCTGGCATTGCAATAATTGCAAATAATCATACATCAAAACCATATGTTACCAAGTTATCTTTTTATGCAGTCCTATTCTTCAGCAGTTCTCCCCCCCAAAAAAAGTGTCCCATGCAACACACAGGTTTTTAAACAACTTTTGTTCAGAATGTATTACTTCTGTGTTCCTTATGTTTCTTTTGGAATCATACATCAGCTTAATCAGTGATCCATGAATTAAACTGACAGTGATTGGAGCAATACCAGTTCTACTGACCACAATGTATCTCATCTATTGAAGATGTCTGTTGTGAAAATACAACTGGCTATTTATAACCAAACTCCCAATGTTTCATAAATAAGTACATTTCCTCCACAATAATTTGAATAAACACGTTCACAAGCCTTGTATGTTTACAAATTATTTGAGAAAATCTCAGTTCTAGCTGGACTGAACCTCAGTGAGGTATTGTGCCTTCAAATGTCACCTTTTGTAAAAATACGTTCTGGAATTTCACAACAGCCCATCAAGCATTACTTGTATTTGAGTAATAGCAAGCAAAGTTCTTCTTCTGTAAATCAGGTGCAATGCATAGTAGTATACCAAAACCTTAAAATAAAATAAGAAAACTAAATTTTATGTGACCCTTCAGTAATTTTTTTTTGTAATAGCAATATCACAGACTATTTGTAGTAGCTTGAATGTGACATTGAATGTGTGCAATTAATTTTTCCCCTTGGCACTTTTCTTTCAGTCTCTCTCTCCTGTAGCTTTAACCTTTCCTACTTTGCTTTTCTTTACCTTCCCTAACACATGCACTCTTGTCATTGTGAAGCAGCATACATTTTTGCAATTTGTTATCCTGAAGAATGTAAAAGTACTCTGCAAAGTGAGTAGTTTTACTTTTAGTGATTAGCCTGTTGCGACACAGTCAGTCTGATTTTACCACTGTTGGGGTAAAAATTACAATCCCATTTAACAATACACAAGCTTGTGGGTTGTTTTCTAAGTTAACGTCCGCAGCTTATGTGCAGGATTCCTCCTGTGCAGAGGAAGATATTTGTAGCTGAGCTATGCAGGTGTAATTGCCCAATGAAGATCCAACTACCCAAACTGGCATTTTGCTGGGACATGAGGATGAACATGTTTATGGAATGTTCCATGAAGTTGTTTCCAAAAAGTATTTGGCTCATTTTTAAAAATATCACCCCAAAGACAACAAAACCCCAGAACTACTGGAAATCATGGAACCTACTTAGGGATTTTCCAGCAGCAACCATGCCCTGGTCTCACTTGTGATGGGATCTTTCCGTCACAGCTGGGAGTGCAGAGGAAAACCCTGTACTACAACCCTGGCTTCCTTCTGTGAGCAATTCCCTTGTATGAGGAGGAAACAGCCTCCATTCTTTTTATTTTTTTAATAAAATGTTTTCCTTTACCTCCTATTCCACAGCAAACTTATGGCAATAAAAAGCACGTTTAAACTTCTTCAGTTACATTTTTCTGTTTTGTGTTTCTTTTCTTCTGATCTTTTTTGCTTTCATCTGCTGACTTTATTATACCAATTTAGCTGCCACAGATGTTTTTTTCCCCTTTTCTTTTAATGGATATGGCATTGAAAAGAACTGCTTCTGGCCTTCTGCCCACAACCAGTATATTTTGGTGCCTCCTTTCCCTCCTATCATCTCTTCAAGTGACATGCAATGAATATTGCAATACTATGCAATGCTGACAGCTCTTTGTCAGCAGACAAAGTTCCCACTCAGCATTGCAAGTGGTATCCCAGGCAATCTCATCGGCCAAACCAAATTGTGACATCTTCACTGATTTTCCTGAAATCAGCAGAGCTTAACAATTTAATTCAGCTGAATAAATGGTACGCTGAATTCCCAAAGTACACCCAAATACTATGACTGGGGGGCTTTTTATAACCTCAGCAACAGCAGCAAAACGAAAAGTTCATCCTAAACTTCCTTCTCACCACCCTTTTGAACATGGAGTTTTTCCATTTTGGACGCTGGTTGGCACCAGTCAGAGTCCCCTTATTTTTCTTTCAGGCTTGCTCAGCAGCCCTGTGTGACAAGGGTTTGGAAGAGATGCTTCTGTAAACATGTGCAGCATCTTGCAGCCCCAGGCAGATACCAGCTGTGCAGCATGGCTGGCATAGGCCCAAAGAAGGGATAATGCAGGGCCCTGATGCAGATGGCTGCCAGGTCCTATATCTTAATTTCCCTCATCTTAACTGAATAGTAGTGGACCCCTTTAATAGCCCCCTATTTGATAGCAGCAGCTGGTCAGCCCCTGTGCCATTCAGAAAGTACAGCAGGAGAGGACAAGGGAAGAGCTCTGTGGTACTGCTCCTGCTCAGCACTGCAAGGCTTTGACAGAGAAATGTAAGTATTAAGATTTCAAAATGTCTTCCCTGTTCCTCTAAAAGCTGAAAGTTGTTGAAGATGGTCAAAACTAAGGGAGAAAGTAGAGAGAAGGCTGGCAAATCTTTCCATCGTAAAATATTGGAGAATATCTTTAATGTAATGTGACAACTGATTCCTACGAGAGCAGATAGTACTCTGTGCACCCTGCATAACTTTAACAGGAGGCCAAAATCACAGCCATATGACATCTATGTTACTTGTAAATTCAAAGGATTTCTCTTTCCTTTAGGTTACCCCAACTCTAAATTGCAGTTGCATGTTCAAATTTTAAGCTTCTTTACCATTACATTTCTGAGAGACTAAAATCTGAGCTGCTGGTTTTAGTTTAATCTTTAATCTCAGAAGGAGCTACACCAATGTGTGAAGAATCACATATCAGTCATATATCAAGCCCTTCTGAATAGCATCACCTAGATGTGATATATATATATATATATACCACTCTTCCCCTGTAAATGTCCAGGTGTTTCTCAGACCTTACAGGTAGAAATGCCAGAACTTCAGAAGGAAAGTGGTTTGCCTGAGATCATGTCAGTGATTACAGAGTTCTTTCCTCACTCCTATTCTGATTGTTACCAAAAAAAAAAAAAAAGAAAAAAAAAGCCAGCTGAAGCATATTGCTTTTCCTTCCACTATTACATTTTCCCTGTAATTAGACATTTTGGTCTGGTTTCCTTTCTACATATGACCCCGAAGTCCTTCCAATGTGGTGGGCTTCTTGGCCAGTTTGGAGAGGTTATTGTCGATTTTAACAACCACATTACTGCATATTTGGCTGACCACAAGCTACATTAGATGTAGTTTTATACAACTTTCATTAGATGCTTTCACATCTACTACATTTTATTGCCACTTGGAAAGGCAAAATAGTACTGGGGCTATAGTTGTGTTCTGTTTCTTGGTGTGTGAGACCAGCACAAGAGTTCACTAATGATCCTTTATAATGGTGCTTACCTGTGGTATGCTCTACTGCCCAGCCTTGCTATTGGCTTCAGTGCTTTCAACAACCTCTTAATGCATCCAAGAAATTCTTTGGAGCGATAATGTGAAAAGGGAACTTATATGGTATGTTTGTGACAATGTTGTAAAAAATACGTTTGCCTCTTAATTAATCTCTATCAAAATACTCCTATTTTAAAAATAGCTATTCTATTTCTACTTGCTTCACTTGAGGTGAAAAGTCACGAGGAAAAAGGAAAATGACTCATTCTGAGTAGCCAAAACTGACAGGAAATAGAAAGATGCTCAAAAGAAAGGAAAGGGGGAAAAAAAAAAAAAAAAAAAAAAAAAAAAAAAAAAAAAAAAAAAAGAGAGAGAGAGAGAGAAATTGTAAGCTTGTAAACTTTGGAAAAATAATCTAAACCCCATGACTGGACAGAATGACATCACATGTCTGGGTATGTAGCCATCAGTCAGAACACTTACCCAGGAACAATCCCTAATGTCAAACTCCAGACAACTTGGACATCACAGCTCAGTCAGGTTATTCTCATTTTCTTACCAGCAGCATGTTGCTGGAGTTGCTGGGATGGACCAGTTCCAACCCCTGTACTTCACATGGAGCTGTCATAGCTCCTTTCTCACAGTGCACTCGTGAGGCAGAGTGGCCTTGCTGTTGGTCTGAGTCTTGCCAGAAGTTGTCAAACAGAAGCATCAGGGTATTTACTGAAAAGCCTGGTCTGGAATCAGAAAAACATATTATGAACCAAACAGAGAGTTGAAATTGGAATATGTTGCTTTATCTGTTCTTTCATAAAGAAATACATTGAAAATAATTTTCTCTTTCTCCTAAGTAATTTAAGGAAGGTATTAGTGGACTGCTTTTTCTATTTCATTCTCTGACTTTTTCTCACTAATAAGATCTCCAACAGCACCTTAATTCCCTTTTTTCTAAGTATCCTTCTCTTGTTTTAGCTTCTTCATTAAAGCCAACTATTTTTGTTTGTTCTAAAGGTCTCAGTACAGACTGTGGCACTAATTATTTTTTCTCCCAGTCAAGTAATGACTGCAACCTAAAATTTCCACTTGCCCCCTTTTCATCAAAGCTGATAAATTTTCCTTGGTGCTTAGTATTGTTTTCCTTGGTACTTAGTATTGTTGAAGGCTGAAAGGACTTCCATTAGGTTTTCAATCTATGGCAATAATTTATCTGATAAAACAGAAATCTCACAGTAAACCAAGGATTTCCTAGCCATAGGCCTTAAATATTCGAAGATAAACACAGATGGTAACTGTAAAGTTCCCAGGAACTCAGGAGGGAAACCAGTATGGTATGGGATAATTAAATTATTTTTAAGTTTCTCAAGTGCTTTGGGAATCCCTATATGCCACCAAATGCCTCCAACACACTAGTTTCTACTTTCTCTAAATGAGTTAAATTTGCAAAACTTAAAAAGCTATCACATCATCCAATTTAGAATGGTCTATACATCTGTCCTTGCTAAAAAGCAACAGAGAAGTTAGTTTGAAATGGAGCTGTTGGTACCTAACTAATATGGCCCAATTTTGCGAAACATTACAAAGATCTGGCTGGAGAATTCATGTGTGATTAATGTCTCAGCTGTGCGACATTGGCCTTCTGTTGACAGTAGTTAGGGAACATTTTCCATTTATTTCAGGTGGCAACAAATTCTACTTTTAGGGAAGACTATATTTGCTATTTAGTTCCATATAATTGTATCCTGGAGCATAAGGAACACAGTCACAATGTAAACTCATTAATTTCTTTAATGCAAATGTTTCCTTATTCTATCTCTACAGATAACAGAAATATTTTCCCTTTTGTGTGTGAGTGCACTTTATTCTAATCTAAATTCTATATTCAAAGACACATTACCGTAATTCCACAGTTAATACAAACTACATTTCCATTAGAGTTTTGGTGCTTCACTTCATTTAATTCTTAAACAAATTAGTAATTTCTAAACCAATTGCACTCCAACCATTAGCAATAGATGGTATGGGCTTCATGAGGCTCTGCTTATTTGAGCTTTCTAGGAGCAACTACAGCAAAGCAAAATAAAACAGTGAAAGGCATGGCATAAGGAACAGTTTTATATTAATACAAAGAGGTAGGAGTAGTTAAACTCTTTGCTTTTTTGCAGGTTATGTATGGCAACTTCTCATTCTGCTGTTTTGGTTTTTCTTGTGCACTGCAGCAGCCAACCTTTGACTTAATTTCATAAGTACTCATTGTCCTGGGGTGACAGGACATTTTCATGCTTGTATCCCAATCGTTTTTTTGTCCTGTTCCCATGTTCTCAGTTTGTTTTGTCTGTGGCCTGGCCCCTCCCCCGGCTGCTGGCTTTTGGCTTGGCTTTTTGCTGCTAGCTTAGGCTTGCTTTGGCGTGCTTTGCTCGCTTGCTTTTTTTCCTTTTTTTTTGCTTGCTTTTGCTTGTTTTTTTCTATTTTTTTTCCCCGCTTTTGCTTTTTCCCCTTCTTTCCTTCCTCCCCTCCCCTGAAGACATCGGCCCGGCTTCGGGCCCTGATTCGGGGACGTCGGGAACCCGCCCGGAGTCTGCACCTGAGAGACGCTTTGGCACCCTTTCCAACAGAGACTGCTCACCCCCTCTCGGATTGGTGAAAACATCTGTTGTCATCTTGGACTGTTTCTTCTTGTGTTGGGGAGTGTTTTTTTTGTTATTCCTTAATAAATAAGTTTTTTCCACTTTCCCTCTGAGGTAATTCCTCCCGAACCCGGTGAGTGCTGGGGGAGGGGCGGAGTAGTGGAGGGTTCGTTTTTCCTTTAAGGGGGCTCCTTTGGAGATTTTTCCCCTAATTTGTCCTAAATTAGGACACTCATGCACTTCAGTATCACCTGGTATTTCTGGGTTTGAATAAGTCTCAGGTTTCAAAATAATCACTTAAAGCCACTGTATTCTGTGTAGTAATAGTGTCCTGAAAACTCTTGTACTTTTTTTACAAATGTTCCCCCACCAGAAACTCTATGTTTATTGGAAATTCAGCACAGTTTCTCTCAAAGTTCATCCTGCCTGTTCAAATCTTGACCTGCATTTTCCAAAATATTTGTAAGCCTGGTTTCCAGTGAAACTTCCATTCCAATGAGTATCAGTTTGATTTGGTTTGCACAGCTCTAATGACTGTAACTGCCTACAGAATGTAAGCATTTGTTAAACCTCTTGCATCATCAAACCACCATTTTTAAATGCTTCTTTCAAAAGAACCACAACTTAATTCCACAGAGTGACTCCAGTCTGCCCTCAGATCAATAGAGATCTGATGAATGGCACATGGAAAGGCAGGATTTAAATCAATGACCTTCAATTGCTAAGGATGATTACAAGTCTATGGTGGCACTTGCTGCTTTTCCTAATACTTCTTTTAGAAGTTCATGGACTTCTAAAAAATCTAGGGTCCAAGCAAGGAAAGATAGAAAAAAGGAAGAAATCTGGTGGAACCAGACTTCCATGGAAGTGAAGCCTGTTTTGTTTTCCTTGCCAGGAAGTTTTATGATGCCAGGTCACAAGTATGTAGGATTTGGAGGGGCTATTTTTTTTCCTTTTTTCCTCATAAATGAGAAATGTAAGTGATGATACTGAAATGACCACTGCTGGTGGCTTTAGGAGGAGAGCCAATGATTTTTCAGACAGCCTTTGTCTTCTTGCCTTTTCCTATCTGCAGAAACAAGAAGCACCATTCAAATAGGGTTTTTATCATTCCTGTTAGGGTAGTCAAATGACTAGGAGGAAAAAAAAGAATATTTTTTTCACTTTCTAAAGAAAGCTCTATCACTTGAGAGATTCAGCTCTGCTTTTACTTCACATTGCATTTTCCAGTGGTAACCCAAGGGTTTATTCTTAGTGTCTCTATTTTTAATTTTTTTTTTAACCAATAAGCTATGGACCCCTTATAGCAACAGAAAAATATAATTCAATTGAAGTGAAAGAATAATGCAGTCTGAGAACCACTAAAAACATCCATCTAGCTGAGCAGCAATAAAAATCAGACATTTACATATTAATATTTTGATATCAGAAAAAGAAGAGAGAATGAGATAAGACTTAACAAAGAAGTCCTTAAAACCAGAAGTTATCTAGTTGCTTATTTTACCTGGAGGTAGGACAATCTCTTTCTAGCTATCACATAGTAATGAGAAGTCATTATCTTGAACTCGTTTTTAATTAACATCAATCCTGATTAGTCAAAATATATTAGGCTTTTTGTCTGTTACCATAGTATTTGAATCTCCAGTAAAGGAGGTATTCAATCAGACATTATCATTTGCAAACCACTTCTGTGTAATTATTACTTTACCATGTTTTGTGGATTCTTTGTCCATTTTTGAAAGGCAAAATGTATTGTTGATCAATTCTTTCTTAGCTGGAGCAGATCCTGGCATGCCAGGTTTTTGCATGTTGTAGGTGAGTGTAATGACAGAAGTCCAATGTCCAGAGTAGCTGGTGTTATGCTATTGTTATTTTGAACCTTGAGGTTGGACAAACTGGTAAAATTGAAATTTCAGGTTAGAGAAAGTACATTTAAAAAAGCTGTTGCAATAATATAAGCCACTGTGTAGAGAAATGAACAAATGAAGTTTGCTTCCACATCACCTCTTAACAGCACAGTACATTCAGAGACATCTGTGCCTAAGGTGGAGTGCAGGCCAAGGACTACATCATTTGGGTGTAGGAGTAATGTACAAGAGAAGACATATGAATCATTCTTCATTTTGCTTTACTTTTTCATGCTGGCATATCTATCTGTGTTCTTTTGCTTGTTTATTCTCACCTTTGTTGTTATTAGTAAGTGCTATCAGTTCTTGTAGAAAATACCAACTTGAGAATAATTTCCTGAATCTGATGAATTTTAACAGGGAATAACATTTTAGCAAGCGAACTCTACAGGCAGGTCAACAATCATTATGAATAAGATTTTTTTTCTGTTAAGTTCCACAGGAGTTTGGTGTAACATCTATTGAACCATATAAGTAGACCACCAGCCTATGTGGTGCTCTGTGGGAGCAGAGCAATTCTGAGCAGGCCAGTGGGAAATTCAAGTGTCCCATTGGAAAGACAAGGTGTCAGAGACCCAGGCCATCCCAATCAGCCACTTAGGCAGGGAATGCTGGGGGTCTTGGATGCCTTCCAGCTGGAATAGGCTTACATCAAGCACAGACCACCTAGAGGCATTGTGGCATTTTTGTTCAGGCTGACAGTAGTTGTTTTTTGACCTGCTCGTGCTTGGGACACAATAAAGGGACAGAGTTGATCTTGGGATCACAGAATTTTGCTCTCCTTAACTAATGGCCATGCAGAAGGGCTTCTTACCTCTGCTGTGAACAGAAGAGTTTTGAGATGCTCTAGTGAGTTAGCATGGGGTGACACCAACTCTGAAAGTGTTGCTATGCTTAGTTTGGCTACAATTTCTTCCTAAGGGTGTTATTGCCATGAGATCATGGAGGTACAATATGTTCATGTTGGCTTTCTGCTGTTTAGGGATTCCCTTTCCCCTAATCATAAGGTAAGTGCCCACTCATGCAGACCTTCTGTAGCTACACACTCTATGGGCCAGTTTTATTATTAAATGAGCAGATGTGGAAGAGAGTTACACTTTGGTTAAAAATAACTACCCTCTGCAAAAAGATTTCAATGTTTTACTTCAAGTTACAGATGCAGATTAACAGGACTTCAAAAATACATTATTGGCTACCTGCACACTAGTTTTGCAGGGAAAAAACCCACAAGAGTATTTCCAGTTATTATAGGTCAGACATTTTAGCTTTACTACATTTCCAAGCAGGGAATAAGGGGTTCAGTCAAAGAGGAATTACAAAACTAAAATCTCTTGCAGTGCTTTGAAAATTGAGACAGACACATGCCTCTAGTAAGCCTAATGAAGTATCAGAGTAAAAAAATTATTTAGCTTCCTAAAAACAGTGCTTTTGTTTTCTATTTAAAGTAGAAAATCAAAGGCATGTCTCTAGTATTTTATTCTGTCAGGCAGCCAAAAAAAGGGTTTGCTTTCAAGCCTGAATAGTGAATATGGAGATAAAGTAACACTTTTGAGAACCTTTTATATGACTTTCTCCTTGGTTGAAACACTTGAAATGTGGAAGTAGAGTGCTGGCACTCTCTTTCAGGAGGGAAAGGATATAAAATTACTTCCGTGTTTTGTGATGTGATTTGGGAATACAGCACCACACAAATTTTTTCAGTTTAACTGGAGGATTAAAGAATGGGGCATGGTCATAATAAGTATTTTGCTTGCTGTATTTTCTACGTGTAAATATGTGAATGGTCCTGCTTCAGCAAATAATATTACCCATCTGGTTTTTTGAACTTGGAGTGATAGCTTCTAGTAAATCTATTACAAATGTTCCAACCCAAAGAACTATAAAACAGCCTGAAGTAGGAAAAACTAGAATTGAATTTGTCCTTATTCTGTATTAGACAGCCCAGCATTTAGATGGTTGCGGTTTCCAACAAATCCAAGCCCCCTCTCTGAGTTTGCCATTTACCTTCACCCTGCTCTCAATCAACACCTCATTAAAGTGCACATATGGGTTTAATAAAGCACTCTTACTTGTTGACCGTCCCTCTTAGTGCCTTAGTGTATCGCATTATTTCCTACAGTTTTATTTGAACTACAAACACAACCATGGACAATCCAGCTCGAGGAATCATCAGAAAGCAGAGACATCGACACGAGTGAGTATGCCATTTGCCTCCTCATAATGTGTGTTTGAGTTTCCGGTGAGATGTGGATATTAAATCAGATTTAGAGCGCAGCAACAAAGAGGATCCTATTCTGTCAGTCTACATGGCTGCTTCAGAACTAACCCTTTTCACATATTAGCACCCTCATTAGCTGAGACAGATTTTTTTCCTTTGAGGACAACTAAAAACAACAACAAAAGTATAAATAAAAAGAAAAAAAAATTAACCAAAACCCCAAAACAAGGAGCAAGCTATGCAAAAAAGTACTTTCAGACTCAGTGCACACTGAAACTAAATGTTCTGAATTCTCCATTGAGTGCTGGTTTTCATTACTGTAGCTGAAAATGTATTCTGCTGTGTCAATGAATGCTTGGTAGAATTTGCAGAGAGCAGCAACAGAAATGACTGCATTGAACAAATCTAATGATTTCATTTGCAGGAGCCAGTTGTCCTCACCTGACAGCTGTTCTTGCAGAGCATCATGTGCCAAATCACTGCTTCCACACTGACCTGCAGCTACTGAAGACGGGTTTTCCTAATACCACAAGCAGCTGATTTTCTCATCTGCTTCATGCTAGAGCCCAACCCATCCTCTCTAGACAGCCTTGGTCATACTACGTGCTTAACCTTTTAAAAAGGAGCCAACAGGAGAGGAAGTCAGAGCTGGTAAATGCCTATTCCCCATAAAACTCTTGCTGTTTATTCACTGTGACTTTTGTGATTTCTTTCTCAAAGACTTCTCTGTAAATCTCTCAAACTTTCTCAGTTCAAAACAATCTGTACCACTGTCGGTGCTCTGCAACCTGGTGTCTTCCCCACCAAACACCCTCTTTTGAACTCTTTTGAACAGATATATTCACTACAATACAGAAAATGTAGGAGTTTGTTTGTTTGAAGTCAGATGAATTACTGTGGTACAAAATCAAGGCAGTGCTAATCACCTTATGCTAGATATGATAATTTAATCAATTAGCTCTTAATTGGACCTCTTTATTTAAAGCTGAGTCTTCCTCTGTTTGGGACAGGCCTAGCTTCTCGTGAGTCAATAAAGTTCTACTGGTTTGACTCCATGCTAAGCACTTAATAAAAAACGTGCAATGATTCTATGGCTACTCTGCCACAGGTGGCAGACTTGAAATGTGAGGAATTGGTAGGCTGCATTTAGATGTTTTGGACCTGGATTTGGATACCACAAAACACTGTTGACCTTGTCACCCACTAGCCCCGCCACATCTGCTGAGGCAGATAACACTGTGATGGATCCTGACCCACAAAGTAGGAATAATTAGGATTCCACTGTTTCCATTTTAAATATCTTTTTAATAGCTACTTCCTTTAGCTAAAATTGAAATTATTTTACTAAATTGTGTTTTTTGCATCCTAATGTTAGGTTCTGTTTTTCAAAATGAGCTGGCTTTTAACTCAGTAGGAAAATATTTTTGTGCTTTTTAGATTTGTTAACTGTTTCTCTCCTCACAAGTCCCCTGGGGTTTGGGCTATCTGCAGTAAATAATTTCAAATGTTTTTCACTTAGCTGGTTTTTCTTATTTCTCTGTGCGTTAGTCATTTAAATGTTACAGAAAGTCACAATGCTTCTGTTAGATTTTGCAGAGGTGAAAGTCCATTTGTTCAACCAAAAGTCATTCTTGTGCCTAGATATTTCCTTTGTTCCTTTTGCATTTATTCAACTTTACCCACTGAGCTGCAGAAAAATGGTCGGAGTTTCTTGCAGGGAAGGAAACAAACAAGGCTGCTGCAAAGAAAACAGGATGCTTCCCTTTCAGAAAGCTCTTTAGAAAGCTCTGGCTATCCCTGTAAGCTGAGCTGAACCCTGGTGACAGGGTAAGCTTCGAACATCACTTGTCACAATCACTTGTCACAGACTTGTTCAGGTGTTAAAACAGTATCTTACTTCATGAGCAGGCACATTAAAGTCAATCACTCCTGAGGGAGCAAGTCCCTTCTCGGCATGAACTGTGACTCCACTATTCTGAAGAATTTTGACTTTGATGACTGATTTATTTTTCTCAATTAGGAAAAAAAAAATCAGCATCTCTGCTTACTGACAGACAAAGCAGTTCAAAGAATTTTAAAAAGAAGCATCCTTGGCAATTACGCCTACTAAAAATAAGTAGTGCTTTACAATGCCATTAATTACTGTAATTTCAGTGCCTTGAGTGAAGCTTGCAATGGGCGGGAAGTGTTTGAGCTTTTTGCTTTGTGCAAAGCACAGCTACAGGAATTTCAGTTTTCACAATGGATCTTTTCTCCTACATACCCAAGAAAAATTTCATCAATATTAATATGAATTCCAAACCCCATATCCAAGTGTAAAGGATCTCATGATGCTTTTATACGCTCAGGATCTAAACTATAATTTCAACCATTAAGAAGCACCATTTAGCATTAGATTTGCTAATGTTATATTATTCTGGCAATTCTATACAAAATGCATTACAAGCTCAGTGAAGACTAAATTGTGGTACTGAATAAACACTTTAAGTAATGAAGCAGAAATAAACACTTAAAATTAACTTAAGCATTTTACTTTAAATTTTCTTTTATATAAAAAAACCAAGCAAGATTTGAAAAACTCAAATCATAGCATAGCAGTAAAAATCAAATGTATGCCTTAGAGATGCACATAGGAACAAATTCTATCTGTACAATGTACTTCCCATCCTCTAAATTTTTCTGGGGTCAGGTTTTAACCTGTGGCAGCTCCTGTCTATGGTATCACATGGGCTATTTTGCCAATAAAAACCAAGTCAGGTACTATATCAACATTGATGACATATTTAAAAAAGCCCATTCTCATGAAAAAAACCCTGATAAACAGCAAGCAAACACACCTGGCAAGTCTTTGTGTACATAAACTAGGGGACTTTTATCAGCATTTTTTCCCAGTTAATCCTTACTGAGATAACATTACTCTGTTGTGTTACTGTGAGACATTTCCACCCCCACCTGCACTCGAACAAGCTGCTTTATCCTTGGGTTCCCCAAGAGCAACCGGCCCCAGTCACTGTGTGTCCTGTACAGCCTGATGGAAAAATCCCCATGTGACAGTATTTGTTCCTCCAGCCATAAATATTGCATCAAAACGGTTGTGTCAACACTTACCAAATTATATATATATTAGCTTTGCAAACCAAATTTATACTTTGCCATGAAAACAGGTGCAACTGCAAGTATTTTTCATTAGAAATGTAATTAATATGCATAAACTTGTTTGCCAAGCAATTTGCAAATGAATCAAGAATTAAATTAAATGCAGACACCTCTTGCCTCCCCCCATCCTGTTCCCTGTCTGGATAAAAAGAATTTGGAGAAGTTTTCTGGGTAAATTTTTGGAATAAAAACTTTTTATTTAAGCTTGACAGTGTTTCGGACTTTTCTTCATTATTAGATAGTAAAGATGAAGTAGTAGAAGGATTTATTTCTAAAACTGAACTGATTTTCACCTGCAGTTAGAATCCCCAATAATATGATGGATATACTGTCATGAAGTATGAAATCTACTGTGTCAGATATGAAATAAAGATTAAACAAGGACTTCTCTCTACAGAGCACCCTACCATTCCAAAGAGGCTATCCCTATGGAGAAATCTCAAAGTGACTCAACTGCTTATTGCAGAGAAGAGTCATTATAAATCATATTTGCAGAATCACAGAACTACAGAATAAGCTGAGTTGGAAGGGACCTCAAGGATCTTTGCGTCCTTTGAAGCCCTGCAAAAGACAAGCCACAAGAGTCACAGAATGTGCTCGAGAGCATTGTCCAAATGCTTCTTGAACTCTGTCAGGCTAATGAGATCCTGACTATGAAATATATTCTCTATTCACAAATATTTGCTAAGTTATTCTACTCAGTCAGTGTACCTTTGTTCACTGAACAAGTTTGGTCGAGTTTGAGTTTGGCCATTTAAATTAGCTACTGGTACAGTTCCTGGTCCATGGCTGCAGGGCGGAATTCCTTTAAAAGCAGAATGACAGAGGGCAACTAATGAATAACCAGGACTGGCTCAAGCTTTTGTGATCCTCTTGGCAAGATGGAGCCAATACCATGCTGCTCTGTTCACAGAAAGGGCACAAAAGGGAGGAGGGATAGAGCTGGGAAAGAAGGATTGAAGGAAAGATCCTGAAAAGATTTCCTTACTGGGATGGCTAAGATGACCTTTCCTTGGGAGTAGTTGCCATGCCACAAATCCCGATCTTGGCTTTGCAGGGCTATGTGGTAGGTAAAGCAGGTGGTGTGTCTCTGACCCACATTCTGCCCCAAGCAGACGCTTGACTTACCCATACATAGTGCCGCTTGCTGAAACCATTCTTCCAGGAATAGTATTTGGATAAATAATTTGTGCTAATGTACTCCATGCCTTTGCAATTCAGACACTCAGCTAACGATTGCCATCAGTCATGAGTAATGGGAACCCACAGGTTAATTCATGCCAAATGTGGTTATAGGTTTGGGCTCTTTAAAGAAGACTTTACAGGAAGGAACTATACATAGTTCCTTACTACTGTTTTTATACTGTTGGAATTATTAATCTCTTTTCCATGATCTATTCCAACTTTGGCTGTTATGGACACACATTTGAATACAGCAAAAAACTGTTCCAAATAGAACTACCTCTGGACTGAGAACAAGACTGCACCACTAAGCAGCCCTTGCGTGGTTTCATCTTGGTTAACCAGCACAGACATGCTGTAACTCTGGGAGACAAAAAGTTGCACATTTTTGTGCTAGTCTCCCAAGTCCTTCAATTTTTCCTGAATACGTATAAATATGCCCACCACAAGAAACACAGCTTGATAATATCTCATTTGTCCTCCTATTACATCATGAATTAGAAAATAATTTTTTTGAAAGGGAAGACTAGAGATCACTCTTTTGCTGCCAGGTCAGAGCACCAACAGTTTTTTTTCCCCAGCTTAGTTTACTTTGATAGTGTCTCAAACTTTCATTATAAATTGGCAGAATCTGTTGCTTCTCAGTAGAAAATGATGGTAGGTGGTGAATGAAAGTGAAGATGAAAAAGCTCAAGCTAAAGCATTATTAGTAAACAAAAAGTGTTTGCACAAAACATCATGGTTCTGTATCCAAATGGATTTTTGTAGAGCATGAAATAGCATAAAAGTAGCTTTCAAAATTATATGAAACTATTTCTTCAGTTGAAATGTAAAATGCATAGATTTTGATGATTTGGAAATAATTTTGTGGATGTTAATTTCTCCATTTCTGTGAAAATCAGTTTATTGTTCTTCTGGCATCCCATTCAATGGAACTAATTTTAAATAAAGGATTGAAGCATGAATTAAAATGAAAAAAGATGCCTTATGTAGGAAAAAATATAAACTTTTTTTTCTCTCTGTCATCATCAGTGACAGTCAAATCAGCCAGCATTTTAAATTAATGTCCACCTTTGAACTACTCAGGTAGTGAACAAATCATATTATCTGTCTATATCAGTACCCCAATAGATTGAAAGATTCATTATTTGATACTCTGCCTTCTCCATTAATTAGTTAATGTTTGTAAAGCACTTTGGAATGAAAGGAGCTATCTAAGCAACACTATTATCATTACACCCTTCAGGGCAGATAAAGAATAAACTAATGAAAGTCTGCAGTAAAAGAAAATGGACAAAATTTAAATGAGGTGTATTCTGCAGGGACTGGGAAGGTGACCAGGTGGCAAATGGAAGCTCAGATAGGGCTAAATCATTACATTGTGATGCTGAGATTTGTTGAATGCCCAGCATAGAAATAAATTGGTGATCTTAATCCACGTCCTAAAGGACAAAGGCTCTCCATCGTATCAAGTCATCATCTTTTAATAGACTCTCTACAACTGAGAAAAAAGCACCTCTGCAAAGTGTGCAGGGGACAGCATACTGAAGTACCTTCCTCCTGTTCCTGATGCAATACTGCAATAGAAGTTTTCTGTTTCCAGGGCTGTGTGATTAGTTCTTTCTAATACACTGACAACTTAAAAGGAAAATAAAACCAAACCAAAAACCTGTTTTACTCCCTTTCGAAACAGGTAGAGAATATGTGTCTAAAATTCTATAAAGGATGGACATTATGAGCCTCTAGAGTACTCTACAGTGACAGAAAAAATAGTGAGGCCATAATAAAACAAGAAAAGAGGCAGAATTATGGTGTCCTCTGTAGTTTGTGCATTATTGTCCTTATCAGCTTCTGTTCATTAAATCTTTAAAAACAGTTACAATATCTTATGTTATACTGAGCACATTTCCTGATAAGATCAGAATCACAAAATACTAAAAAAGGTGGGCAGAAGAAAGCAGGACCTTACCAGAAAGGGGGTGAGGTCGGAAGTTGAGCAGAAATAGAAACGGGGAATCAAATGTGAGTGAATGATAGCGCTTGTGTGGGGAATGGGCTTTGGCACAAAAAGTGTAAGCATTGTTCATATTTATTTTCTATCCCTAGCACACCTATTATCCTTATACCTGAGGATTTTTTTTCTGCTCAACACCTGCTAGTGTTTGTAAGTAAAAATGACATTCAATTTTAAGCACCACTGCATAGCTTTCTTATTTTTTCTTTTTTTTTTTTTTTTTTCCTTTTTAATGTTTTGCTCTGTGATTTTGGGGCTGCAGTAGGTAGTAGACCCATGCTTGATGATAATTAGGGCCTTTGAAAAAAAGCCATGTGGAATTGTCATCAAAATGGCTTAAGACATGGTACTGCACCTTAAAGACTTAATTCTGCCCCTTTATGCAGGTAAAGAGAAATGCATGCAGAGCCTGGTTCCTGGTCAGAGTACTCTCATCTAGCAGATCTGCGTTTGTTTCACCTAGGCACTTATTAGCATTTCATTCATGGTCCCACACACCCTAGACTTCCTCCTGTCAATGGAGGAAGGCTGTCCCTCTTTCCCCCAGATCTCTCCTGGTGATAAAGTTTCCAATATACGAACTTCAGTTATGAAATGGAGGGAAGGTAGAATGAATCCAGGACCTGAGACAAGCATGGAACATCATTGCCTCATCAGAGAACCATGGCTTCACCTCTCCCCTGTGTCTCTGGTGGGGAATAGACTCAACTGCTTTGCTGTGGGACATGCCCACAGCCACAGCCATTCCCACAGGTTCCCCTGACTGAGGGATCCCCACTAGGAATCTGCCATGGCCATTCTCAGCCCCAAAAACTGAGCAAGATGAGTAAGAAAATATCACAAGCTTCACACCATCAAAGCAAAGTCCTTAGTTACTCTGGGACATCCAGGCCACTCCTTTGGGCTTAGCTGTTCTGGCAGGGTTATTTCCCTCTCATCTTGGTTGTCACTCATTGGCATCAGCTACATGTTAGGCTCGGTTTTTACTAGAGGATGACCCAAAAATTGTCAAAACTGCTCAGGTGAAGTTTAAACTTAAGCATATAACGTAGTGATGAAATTTAAATGAATAATTCAGTTTTTATATTGCTATTTTCCTTTTAAAATGAAAAGCATTTTCCAGATTTGCTGGTTTCAGAAGCTGAGAGACAAGTTTCAATATTTTTTGTAGCTCTTTGTGAATTTCTTCTATGATTTTCAGAAGAGTTAAAGACAGGATGTTAATAAGGTATTTTAGGAAGCAGACATGACAGTAGTTTGTTTGTAGTTAGTGGTTTGTGGGTGAATTCAGCTTTCCTACTTTCCTTCCAGCCCTCATGAGGCTTAGTTCATCACTTGGTAATTTACTTTTTAACAGCCTTTAATTGTCATTTAATACATAAAACTCTATTTACACACAACTGCTGAGCTGCTAACCACCACCTCTTTTTGATTAACAAAGTTCAGTCTGTAAGACTGGTAATTATGTGTTTAGCAAGAAGGATGGAACGAAGAAATGCTCAAATCCAGAACTACACCCCCTTCATTTTATTACCTCTTTTTTTGGTTCTGCTTTTATGCCATTTTGCCTCTAGACTTTTGTTACCTTCTGTGGTTACTTTAGTGCCTTATTGCTACAGTTTGTGTAGACAGCATATCTGGAATTCCAGTTTTCACAATTTCCTTCCATAAAACACACTACTGCTCCCTTCCTGAAAACAAAATCTTAAGAGGGGAATAAATGTTAATGATGAAATCCCAAGGGCAATTCTGTCATTGCTGATTCTAGTAGATCTAGTGTTGATTTTACAGTCTGATCATACAAACTCTGGGAAGAGGTTTGATGACCTCTTTCTTCCTCAGCATTTTTGCAAAAAAAATCTTTAGAGGAAATCTACTGGTTCTTCTACTCTCAATACACACATGTGCTCTGTTCAAAGACCATTGCTCGTTATTCATGACTTTTTGGAGACCTGAGTTTAAAATGCTTTCTTGCATTTCATCTTTCCAAAGATTTATATCCTTCTGATACTTTGCTCTGTATTCTGTGTTTCTCTATACATTAGTTGGCAAAGAGAAGCAGACGATTATAAGCAATATTTTTGCCAAAGTTTCTGATGGTGTGAAATATGGCTAATTCAAAAAGCTGTATCTCAGCCTTTTATATAGGAAAAATTCATCAGATTAGGGTGTCTAAAGTTAATGGCAGAGAACTTGGATGATCTGAGGGGTTTTCACTCTCCATTCATATACTCCTAAGTGTTCAAGAACAGTTCTGCCTCATTTTTATATAAAGAGGAATAACAAGTATTTTCTAATGATTCAAACCAAGCTTAGGAAGGGCCTGATCAGCCAAACTTTGGACATATTTAATCAATGTGACCATTAACTGATTTTGTTTATATATATAGCTTGTCAATACTATCTGTACAGTATTTTGTAAAAATTATTGCAACACCAGTAGTGAGGAGATGTAGAGATTAGACTCTGACCTATATGCCTTGATAAAAGATACATACTTTCCATCCTGTAGCTGAAGAATGTTTTCTGAAGCCAGAGCCAAGACACAATTTTTGACCAAGCAAACTTCCATGGCCACTGAAGGTTTGGTAATTTAATCTGATATTTTGTCTGACTTCTAGGAGGTTGATTTGGAGTGGTTTGCCAGTATTCTTGGCACAAAACACAGAAAAATTCATGTTTGGATTCTATACCATTTGCTTTGTCAAGGGAAGGTGGCTGAGGAAACACTCCAACCTTAAAAAAACCCAAAATTATTAGCAAAATCATGGAAGAGATAGGCATGAGTGATAAGTGAAGAGAAAACCACTTTCCAGAGATAACCTAATATTTTAAAAAGCAGCTGAAGTCAATTTATTTTGCTCTTTCCCCAATGATCTAATATACAGATGTCAGCCAAAAGTGAGACAAGAAACAGCAGGAACAGTTGCACAGGCCCTAGGATGTAAAGAAAAGAAACATTTTAATGCACAGATAGATGTATTAAGAGATAGAGTCATGTTTATTACAAAGAAATCAGGAGAGCTGCAGAAATAAACCAAGGTTCCCTTTAAAAGCACTGGATGGTTTCATTGCTCTGTGATTTGTGTACTGTACATTCAGATCAAATCTGTGCTTTTGCAGGAACTCACTGTGAAATTACATAGTACCTGCAACATGAAGTACTAGACAACAACGTTAAAGTTGCAAGTCAAATGCTCAACAACTGTAAAAAGCCAAAAAAAAGGGTAGCAAGGGCAGCCTCAGTTGGATTCCTTTCTATGTATATGCTCATTTTGAAAAAGAACTCTCATAAAACTTTAAAATGGCACTGAAAAAATTTCCTCCTCTTCTTGGAACTGCCTGAACTGTTGCTGCTGAAAATTTCTACTCAGTAACTCCAGCTGATATATGTGCTTAACATGACAATGTTAAGTGTCAATCTGCAGGATTACATTTGAGCAAAGTTATAGGCAATTAGGGAAATCAAAGCTATTATTATAATAATAAAAGGAAGTGTTGCAAAATCTCAGCTACAATCCTACCTACTAGTCCTACATATGATGCAGTCCATTTCTTTAATGTGCACTTCTCGGTGCTGTTGCAAGGATTAAGAGCACTTTATGTGAACCAAAGTGTAACCAGCTGTCACAAGATCGTGTTTTCTTCATTCCCTGCTTCCAGCAACAACTGACTTCAATTTTTAAGGAAAAAAAATCAGAGATGTTGGAAGAAAACTCAGATGTAATTATTTCCATAGGCTGCTCTTGTTTCTGTTTTTAAGAAACAGTATTTCACTACTGTTAAAGTAAAGATTGTGTAACAGTATGCTCAATATATCTAGAGGCTGCTGACACAGGAACAGGTATAAAACAAAGATAAAAGAGAGAGAGCAGAGGTGGCAGCCCTGCTTCATCATCCTGCATCCCTGTTCCTCCTTCCACCTCACTAATTTGCTTTGACTGTCATCTGAATGGTGGGAGTGGTGCTCAGTCTCTACCTCTGCTTATCAAGCCAAAATACCTTTGCTTAACAAAAACCACATAACTATTAACAAAAAATCTGATACTAACTTCAATTGTTCCTGCTGTTAAACAAATGTTTAATAGACCATCATGAAATCAGGAAAATGTATTTTATTTTATTTTTTATTTTATTTTCAGATGACATTTCTATTCTTGCTACATAAGTGCATTTTATTTATCCCCCTTTTTTGGCTTTTCATGAGACTTTCTAGATGACGGCCAGCCTTAGTTGTTGTCAGTGTTTGCCCTGTATATTATTTATAATGCTTTCTCCATGTCATGGTTTTACATAGCCTTTTCTGAGTAAGTTTAAAGACATGATAAAACTGTGAAGGGAAAAAAAAAACTGTTATGGTGTTGTATTTCACATTTTGAGGATCTATATTCTATCCCATCACCTTTTTTTCCTTTTCTTTCTACTCTTCCATTTTTGATTTCTTCCTCCTACTCCTGTCTGAATAAACTGTTGTGCCTGGAACACTCTGAACAGTCTTGCAGTTTGCCACATTGTAAACCTGTGGAGTGGAGAGTCAGACTGTCCTCTCCAAGGCACATCCCTTCCTCTCTGCTTTGCAGCCACACTGAATCCCAGCCCTGGTCCTCTTCCTGCAGTGCATCATGAGAAACGTGAAAACACCACACTCCTCTTCGCACATCAGCACTCACTCTGCCCTAAAAACTGGATCAAAATCAACCACAAACTCCTACAAAAGGACCAAGGACTCACTCAACAAGTTTCTTCTGAAAATAAAGGTTCCAGAGACTGAGTGAGTCCATTCCCACCCATGGAACTCTAGGCCTTCAGATTTATGACTTTTCAGTATTTGTAGCACCTTACCAGTTACTGGTCACACCAGACAGGTGTCACTACAAAGAAATTAGTAAGTCCTCTTGCTGATAATGCACAAGAAGAATCAAGAGCTCAGCTCACTCTTTTTTGCCTTTTTCCTCTTCTTTGGAACACTCCTCCAATAGTAAAAATTTATTTTAATTATACACGGGGAAAGAACTGCCAGTTTTACCTAATGCTCCATTTCAGAATTTTCTGACTTTTGCACAATTTAGCTATAATTTCAATATAACTGCAGAGTGTTTAGTGAAGGAGAAAATGTTGCATTAAAAGTACAGGTTAGATAGCTGAGGAGTAGCGTGCAATTCAGAGGGTGGCCTTGGTATCCATTATCTGATTATTTCCTTGCCAGCACACACACACACACAAGAACAATTGGTAGTTTAATGAAATAATCATATCCATTCAATCTGTTTAAAATACAATAACTTAATAATACCAGCTGCATAAAATTTTACACTGTAAGCGAATTACTTCTGGAAGATTCTGCAGAAGATATTAAATTGTAATCAAGTAATTATCTAATGAGGTGTTACACAATACATTTTCACCAGCAGTAAAGTAAAACAGGACTAAAGCAGATAAAATAAACTTTCTCCAAAGTGATAAAAAGTTTCAACTCTGCATTATCAGAATAATGGCAATGTCTAATCACTGTTTTAGACTCAAACATTTTATGCAAGACTTCTGATGTATTTGTCCTACAACTTGTACATGTAAGTTCACCAGAGCTTCTCTGAAAATGATAAGAACATTATATGAGCTGTAAAATATATCTGAAAATACCATTAATACATTAGGGTATGTAAGTGTAAGCTGAGGCACAAAGAAGTTGCCCAAAATCATCAATTTCTGAAGAGCATCTATTGCTTTCAGTAATACATGGCAAAAATCAATATTTTGACTTTACATCCACACTTCACATATTTGCATCTTCATGTCCCTATTTGTTCCTTAGACTGAATTTTTTTAAACACACATATGAGTACCTAAAATGCATGAACATAATTTCACAGTGTGCAGGTGACTGTGTTGTCAGGACTGGAGTCTCAGTGGGAGCGCTGGATTTGATCCATGGGCTTTAAACTATATCACATACCTGTCCTGGTGCCCTGCTCCCTCCTGCCCGGCTCTGAACATCACCCACTCATGCATCCTGCCAGGAGGCAATGCACAGCACCACTGTGCTGGTTTTGGCTGGGGCAGGGTTAATTTTCCTCCCAGTGGCTGCTGGAGGGCTGTGTTTTGTGTTTGTGCTGAACGCAGGGCTGATAACACAGGGATGTTTTTCTTGTTGCTGAGCAGGGCTTGCACAGAGCCAAGGCGCTTTCTGCTTTTGTACTGCCACACTGCTGAGAGGGCTGGGGGTGAGTGGGAATTTGGGAGGAGACATGGCCAGGACAGGTGACCCCAGCTGACCACAGGGATATTCCAGACCATGTGACATCATGCTGTGTATAAAAAGTGGGGTGAAGAAGGAGAAGTGGGGGGACATTTGCAGTGATGGTGTTTGTCTTCCTAAGTAGCCATTACATGTGACAGGGCCCTGCTCTCTTGGAGATGGCTGAGAGCACCTGCCTGCCATGGGAAGCAGGGAGTTATTATGCTTATGATAATGGTTATTATTTCCTTCTTTTGATTTGTTTGTGTGTGGCTTTTGCAATATTAAACTGCCTTTAATTTTACCCAAAAGTTTTCTAGTTTTTACCATTCCACTTCTCACGTCAATCCCACTGGTGGGGAGGGGGGGAAGGGCTGTGTGGTTGCTGCCTGGGGACAGACCATTCCAATTATGTATAAATAAATTGTACTGGTACTATTCATAAGTCCTTGATGAGACATCTGACTGCTTTACTTGACTTTATTCTAGCAAAATCACCATTCTGAAATAGTTAATTCAAATTATTTTCTGAAATTTTTTACATCAGTCACACAGAGCAGACAGTTCAGTTTGGGGGAACCTGGCTCAAGGTGCTGACACCCACTTGCTGGACCAGTTCACGAGAGTCTCTTCATCAGAGTGCCTTGAGATTAGCTCTCAATTCATGTTTCCCTGTAAACACTGTACTCAGTAACACCTGTGTCCAGAAACAGTTGTGTACAGTGTCCTCAGCCAACTGCCATACGAAATGTCTTGCTATTTCATGTTCAATGTGAGCATGAAAAAAAAATGGAAAAAAGCTATAAAGTCAGGATAATCTGGGTCAGTCAAACTGGTTACATTTTTGTCAGTGATCTGGAGCGATCTAATTTCTGTAAAGAAATCTAACCCTTGAAAAGCACTTCTCATCAAACCTTTAAAAGAGAGACCAGTAGAGAATAAATCCCCAACCCATACAGAATATTTCACCCATGAAGGGTGAGTATTATGTTTCTCTCATGAGTATAAAAGCTCCATAAGTCATGACTGTGAAGGCATGAATGAATTATGAAGGTCTTTTGCTTTAGTAAAAGAAGCAGGATCAGCATTTGTACACAGGACATTCTGTTTATCCTACCTATTTCTTGATCTGTTCATTTTAAATTGTTTAAAACGGTCAGTTTTACCAGTAAAGAAATGATCATAGAGAAAAATAGATCAAATTCATTAGAAACACACAAAATGGGTTTCTACAGGTGATCATAAATAATGTTTTATGCATTTCTGCAAATGTTTCTCAATTCCATATTTCAAAGAATGGCAGGCATTCACAAGACTATCTTGTTTCATTCACTGCTGCTCATTTGCACCAAATGAGATGGGACCTCAGAAAATAAATAATTGTGAGATTGGAGATTGCAGAAAAACAGAGTTTTTGTCTTCAGAAAGTCTATTTCATCTTTAGTTCTTACAGTGAATCAGATAGAAAGAGCAAATAACAATGCCTTTCTGAGAATAAAATGTTAGGAACTGTGTCAACTGAAAGAAAAATACTGTAAAGATACATTTAGGGTTGGGTCCTCAATGCTTTCCATGATAGTGCAAGGTCTCCTGTGGCCTCATGACAGCTGTAGTTCAAAGTTCTTCACACCCTTCCCTTCCACACTCTCTTTTCAGAGTCCCGTTACAGTCTGACAAGGCCCTTACAGTCTGACAAGGATTGGGCACACCCCAACCTTGATTTTCCCTGTGCTTCATTGATCTGCTCTCTGGAGTGATGGGATTCTGTTGACCTACTTCTTTCCATTTGTCTCACTGAAAATCTTGAAGTTCATCTTTTCCCACAGAAAACTTTCTAGCAGGCATATTTTTCATCTCCAAAGTTTGTACCAGAATCTGCCCAAATGTAAGAGGGAAGATATATCAATGTTATGAGGCAGGACAAGGAAAGAAGAGCAGAGGAAGTGAAGACCATGCCATTATAAGGCTAATAAAGAAGTCTCTGAAAATTTAAAAAATAGAAAAATGGTTTTGCTGCATCTATGCTTCAACGTTTCATCAGACATTTCCAAGTAAATTTCAATGGGACAGTAGAGGGAACACTTGCCTCCAACATTTATTAAATTTTCATACTAACTCTGGTTGACATACCCTTTTCAGAATAATTTTAAAGTTGTTGGGTTTTAATATTATGTTGAAATGCAGTCATGGCAAGCCCTTTTCTTCTCTTCTAACTCTCCAGATGACATAAACTTAGGCCAATTCAATGCTTTTAATGTGTTTATCTATTTTTACAGATGCTTCCAGCCACCTATCTAACTCTTCCATCCCAGTGAAAAAATGAAAATATCTTTTTAACAGGAGGATGAAGTGTCACCACAGTCCCTGTAGGAAATGGTAGTCACTGTCCACTTCCAGCTAATCATATGCCATGTGAGAAGGAAGTATTGTTCTGCCTATCCATCTATAGACTCTAGTCCCTGAAGTGAGATGACAATAAAAAAATCTTTTGCAGAGAATTTCCACAGCTGATGCTCAAAAAACGTTGTGCTGAAAAGATGATGCCATAACATAAACACGAATTACCTTATTCTTTGATTTTCTTCATCCTCAGTGTCTTCCCAACCAACTTGAAACTCTGCTCAAGTCTAATCCAAAACTGGTGTCAGGCTGGCTTATTAGCTTTCAATAAGTGTGAATCCCTCTTTGTATCAGACAAGCCTAAATTGGAACCTCACTCGAGGAACTGTAATAGACAGCTTGACACTGTTTGTTCTTCTCGGGTTTTTTTCCCTTTTCTTGTCAGTCAACCAAACAACTGGTAATTTTATAGTCTGCTATCTCTCTATTCACATTAGATCAAAGTGAATACACACAGCTTCAAAATTCTATATGCTCCAGTATATAATGAAAAAATAATTACTTAAACCCCAAATCAAGTCCCGCTACCTCCCCCCCCCAAAAAAAAACCCNTTCCCAAACCCACCCCACCACTGAAACAGTGCCAGGTAGAAGCCCCATATAATGACAAGTGAAGGCAACATGCACTTGTGTGAACATAAGGTTTTCAGATGCCTGTCGATTTTGGGATCAATGAAGTTGTTCGAGGAGAAGAGTCTATTTGAAGAACCCAATTTAATGCCCATACCTCTTGTGCAGAATTGACTCTACTCCTTCACCCCACCATACAGAGACAGATCACTGAATACCATGATCCCATACCAGGTTGGGTGGCTTTGTCTCCTTCCTCTTTCTCAGAAGCCATTCCAGATCATAGTGTTTGCCATTAAAAGGAAGTTGTTTTGTTTTCTTAGTTGGGTTATTGTCCTCCCAGAACTTCAAGGAAGCAAAAAAGAACCACTGAAAATATTTTCTAAAAGCTCAGAACTACATTTTGGTTCTACGAGTGTCATCAGTAACTGCAATTTACCTTCTGAACTGAATCCTCCAGCCTGTACACCAGTTTTAAAGCACACAAATATACTAGTTCATGAAAAAAATAACATAGGCAATCCAGATTTCAGATGGAGAATGAGGTGCATGCTGTTAGCAGCATAAGAATGAAGTAAGTCTTTTAAACTGCTTTTTAAACTCAGATATAACCAAAGCCCAGGGAAACGTCTAGTCCTCCCACAACTCATTTAGCACAAATTGTGACACACAGGAAAGCATCACTGACAGATTACAGGCAAATAATATGGTTAAATTTAGTCTCAAAATAAGGGTAGTCTTCAGGTAGCCAGAGGAAAGATTAGAGGCATTAGTTAGAAACTGAAACCAGATAATTAAAAGATGATCCAGAAACAAAAGGTACATAGTTCAGATAAAATAAATTAATATTGATATATTCTCAAAGGCTCATCTAGAAGAATGGTTGTTGACACTGATGGGCAAATATTACCTCAAAACCTCAAGGCTGGAAGTCCTTTTTACTATGAAAAATCCCTATGACATTTCTGCCATGTGCCAACAAGAATTGCTCTAAACAAAGCTAAGTCTGTCCTGAGTTTTTTGGTGTATGCTGAAGCCCAAAGAAACTCTCCAACTAGTGCTATGTTCCTAACAATGCCTGTGGGCTCTGGGTAGCTGTGAATCACTGAAGTCGAGCAGGTTTAGCTGATGCCTCTCCTTTTTTCAAGGGTAGCCTCCATTGAAAGGAATGGGAAGGTGAGTCTGGCAGTGCAGTGACACTTGGCTGTGCCTCCTGTGGGTTCTTGATGGCCAGCAGGCTTCAGCCATCAATGATAATATGGTAAATTCACTCCTTGTCACATGGCATTTTCAGATAACTCTAAAGTCTGTTTCAAGGATACAAGCCATATAAAGAAATATTTTAAAGGTAAGAAGGGCAGAAGCTCTGAGGTGTTTTTGACCCACTGTGATAAAGTGATCTCCCTGTTTCACACTTTGTTTGCCTTATACACCACAGCATTTATGGATAAAAAGACATCTAAGTACATTTTCTCTGCTCAGTTTATCTTTTGATCAGCTGCCTAGTTGCTCCTAAATTCTGAAAGGGGCTGTAGGGCCACTGTCCTGTTGCCATACAGTGACACCACTGAGAGCTGCAAAACCACATCCTAGCAAAATATTCAGAGGCTCTGCTTGTGTTACTTTCCCTGCAGTGGAAGGGGAGACTTGCAAGGCTCTTCCTGGAGAGGAAGGGAGCTTAACACCTTTCAGGATCCTGACACATACAGCTACAACAGGAACGTCAAATGTTTGCAAAACATACTCTTGGGCTCACTGTTAAACAACAGGCACCATACAAAGTGTTACAAATCTGTTGCAGACTCAAATATCCTTGGTGATTTTAAAATATTTTCTAAGGTTTCTCCATGCTTCTCCTTCTTGCTGGCTCAGGTTGAAAAGCCAGATGCCTGGCAGGAATGACCACAGTGGCAGGGAGAGCTCCTGCTTTCTGATCCAGTTTGCTGCAGTTGACTGATGAGGATCTTGGATTTGTTTGCTGTTTTCTGAGAGTTTCCACTATGATCTTTCCAAGATGCTACCAGACTGAAAAATTTTGTGCTGAACACTGATGTGCATGTTGTATTTTTAGCATAAAATTAATTAATTTATATGGCTCACGTAAATTTGGAAGCTGTTTAGAAGGCTTCGTTCTCAGCACAATATTCAATATTTGCCTAATATCTAGTCAAACAGTAATTACATTCCCAGATAGAAATTCATACTCAACTGTAGCAAAATAGTTCTTACTATTAATTCTGCCAGAAACAGGTAATGATTAACTGTGCTATGCCTGGAATGGATTATTTAGTATTGCACAGGCTATTAGTATGAAAATACTTGCATCTTCTGAAAAATGCATGGAGTAAAAAGGATTATAGTTCCATTAAGTATAACAAGATGAAATGAGTTTGAGAAAGGAAAAAAATGAAGGAAATAAGGCCTTTAACTAGTGATTAATAAAAAATTAAAAGCATAAAATTTTTTTTTTTTATTTTTAGAGACAAACTAAGCATTTTTAAAAAGTCATCTTGACCATGGTTCTGATGCTGCGGAATACTTTTGATCTGGTCTATAACTATTCTAGTGACATTCTGCAACACCTGTAACTGGCCTTTATTATAATAACTTCAAATCAGTTGCTTATTCCATGTCAGGAATAACCCAGAGGTATATCTGGTTATACAGGTTCAAAATCTCTGAATATTTTGTTTCCAGGTCTGTGCTATTGCAAATGTTCTGGAGTCAAAGTTGACTGTAGTTCTACAATTGGTTCATAATTCCTATGGTATTCTTTATTGTGGAAACATCAAAATCCTGGCTGCTGTGCACTTCTCACTCAGTTAATATGAACTTTTCCTAATCAGAAGTAAAAATAAGAAAACAGGTACCAAAATACCAAATTGTTTATTTAGTCTTCTACAAATACAAACCAAATAAATCAAATAATTTAAGGGTCTTTAAGAAGATAGTTTGTCAATTCAAAACACTGATTTCTTTCTTTATTTTGCTTTTAAAAGCCCAGAAAAACAATTATGCTTGAGCTGTATAGGCTTTGTGCAGCTGCACATCTTACATGAAATTATATACTTAACCCAGCTTGTCTTCCCAACTCACTGCATAAAAGTTAATTCCATGATAACTTCTCCCATACATCATAAAAACAGTATAGCTGATCTCCAAAGTGGCACATCAATTAATGTTTACAACTGCCAAAAAATGAACTGTAGGTTTAATTCACATAGTAAAACGGAATAAGCACAGGCCAGGGAACTGCGATATCCCAGTATACTTTTGACACTCCTATTATGATTTTTCTGTAAGTCCACTTAATACTTTTTATTTGTTTATGCCTGTAGTAAGGAAAAAACCCAACTGTTGAGGTTGTCTTATTCCAGTGCTCTGTGCTCCCTGGTTCCATTCCTCTATATCACCAGGAAAAACATCTTGTCCTTGTCTGTGTAATCTATCATTTTGTTTTGACTCATTTGTCTCTGCCTTTTCCTTGAAAAACAATGTCCTTTTAATCACACTCTCACACAAAAGCTTTCCAGTAAGAAATTCTTTAAGCTTCAAAAAGCTAGTTCAATACTGCCACCCCAGAAGTATCTCAGCTTCAGTGGCCTGATTTTGATTTCCCATAAACTCTGTGGCAAAACTTGTTTTCTATGGCAGAAAGACCTTTTTACACCTTTATGGTGTATCCAGTGACATGATGGATTAGAGGCCCACATCTGCAGCTGTCTCCAGAAGAGCCAATAAATCTGTGAAGCAGGATGTGGCACAGAGCTAAAATAAAAGCCGTAAGTGTTACAGCCATCTTTTTATAGCACCACTGCCTTGCAGAATTCAGGTGCAGCATCAAATGGAGGCACACACCCATCAGGTGAGGTCTGGTCTCAGTTTTGGAGCCAGATTTTTGGGTACTAGCTCAGGGGTCTCTGCATGTGGCCCATTTGTTTTCCCTGTGTATACCTTAATGCACAGGACACCAGAAATCAAACTGGTTTTCAACTCTGGGGACTTTTACACTTATTCTGGTGCTTGTGAGAGATGAAGGAGACTTGGTAAAGGATTCACTTCATCACCTTATTTTTTAAAGCAATGTACTTTCTCCAGCAGAAATTAGCATCAGCATTAAAATACAAAATGTTTGAAAAAAGTTACATAAAAATTATTGTTACACTGTAAAACTATCCTCCTTGAATATCACCTTGATCAGATAGTTGTGCAAAACTAGGAAGGCTAAGAATGAATGAATCATCTTGTTCTTAGCTCTGCATTAGTAATTTGATGCCTCCATATAGCACCTCACCTGCATATTAAAGACATGAAGGGGCTTCCAGTTTCCACAGCCTGCCTCGGGAGAGAAAAGTGGTCCAGAAGCAGCAATTGAAAAGAGGAATTTACATGAAGAAAAGAAGGGGTTTGCTATCTCTAATTAGGGATTGGGAAGGATAAAACCTAATGTTTCAATTTGATGATAGCTAAAATCAAATGGAGAAGAAGTGTTGTCAGTCACCTGCTTCAGTTCATAGTAATTTTAATAGACTAATTTCCTTTCAGCTTTTCTTTCACCACCACTCTCCTTTATTTCCTTGGAAGAGAGCATCTCCTTTGCAAAATCACTCAGAGCCTCTTATTTCCACATTTCCCATAGGAAAACACCTCACACAAATATTCTCTCTAATTTTGATCCAAAACAAGATCCTACACACAGCAATGCCGGTTCCTTTGATAACCATTAGCAAGGCACATCCCTAACACTGATTAGGTTTGTAGGACACATGGAAAAGTATCCGTGTAAAACCTATTCCTACTTCAAGCAATTTCTCTTGCAAAACAAATGAATGGAATGTTGCTCTGATTGCAAATCCAGAAGAGTTTTGCTGAATTTGGCAAACATGAAGTATGTGAATAAGAGACTAAATTGGCTCAGGGAGAGATTGCACATAGGGCAGGTGCACGGAAATCACAATGTTTTAAGTCAGAATGCAATCTGCTTACGAAGGTGACCCTATGCTTGAGGGGCTCCATAACAGCTCTTCAGTGTCTGGGATGAGGTAAAAGTGAAAATACTATCTGAAAATGCAGAACTGACAGATCCATGAGAAATGTGATTAACAGCTCTGAAAGGTGACAGCAATGCCCATAAATGTTCCGGTTCTTTCCTGCCACAGTGCCTTTGTGGTGAGGTACTCATTTAATTTCTGAACACATTCAACAACTTTATATATAGAGAGATTAAAATGTGTAACAGTTCGATTGCAAAGTTAAATTTGAATTTTTGTTTTAAAGCACTTATTAAAGCCAAAAGTATCATATCCTGCTTCCACCGTAATGAACTAGTGACAATTTTTCCACACCATTTAGATTATAACCCTTCTCTTTTACAAGCAGTTATTCTAGCTGATGGGGAGCAAGGAAGACTCCTGCTCATCCATATATTTCTGGTGGAACTGCCCCTCTCATGCTTTAGATCTGTGCAGAAACCCTAAAGAGAAACTTTCACAAAAGTAAATTGAGTGTCTAACTCCTTCTTCATCTACATGTACAATAGGCACATAAAATGTTTCAACACCTGATGATACCTGATTGTATAAGAGTGTACAGCAGACTTGAGGTTCTTTATCTGAGGGCAGGTGAGTCTGCAAAATATTTTTTGTTTCTGTACAGGAAGTCAGAAGCACCACTTTTGCCACTCCCAACAACCAATAGACTGTGAGACTGACGTGGATCTGAGCAGGGTCTTCCTCCTTTCACAATTTAATTTTTCTGCTAGTTCCAGAGGAAAAATGAACTACTGTTCTCTTGGGATTAAATAATGGTTTACTAAATTTAAAAAGATGGAATTGCCCCAGACATTAATACATCTAAGCTGCACAATATTTTAATACACTTCTGAACACTTGCATGAGTAGCTTCATTGAATTCAGTGGGATTACTCATTCCAGTAGGGACTCAGCTAGCACAGTAGGAGGTTACAAATTTAGTTCATAAATTTTAAGGTTGTAGATTGGAGAATGACACAGTTAATATACTTTAGCCTGAAGTTCTGGTGATTAAAAAGACACATATTTAAGCAGAAATAATCAAATGAAGTACTCCTAATTAGAAATTTCTATGACTATCAATAAATTGTCTGGAGATCCTTTTTCAATGAGAAGTGTTATATAAATGTAAATTTCTTTCATGGTATTAATATTATTTATCTATTTAATTGAAAAAAAAAACCCAAAATTTTTTACTGTATTTTGATTAGCAAAATACTAAATATGAGGGGCCAAATACTTCTTGTTGAAAGCTTATGAAACTCTTACACTTACAACACAAATTAATCTGGCCCTAATATCTAAAAGACACTAGATTTGCTCAGCACAGAAAGAGAAGAGCAAAGGTGACCTTCTTGCTGCCTACAATGTTCTCATGTGGGCAAGCAGAGAGGGAAGTGCCCATCTCCTCTCTGGTGTCCAATGATAGGACACGAGGGAACAGGTTAGAGTTGCTTCAGGGGAAGTTCAGATGGGATATTTGGAAAAAGTTCTTCACTGAGAAGGTTGGTCAAGCTCTGGAACAAACTCCCCAGGGAAGTGGTTAAGGCTCCAAGCCTATCAGTGTTCAAAAAGTGTTTGAACAATGCTCACAGATATATGGTTTAACTTTTGGCTGCCCTGTACAGAAACAGCATTTGTGGGCTTGATGATCCTCGTGGGTCTCTTCCAAGTCAGCCTACTCTGTGATTCTATGGCCCCAAATATCTATTACATGTTACTGAAAACAGAAAGCAATGCCATTTTAGCTTAAGAAATATGATTTTCTTGTATAATCCAAAATCTCTGCCTTCCTCACACTTTCATATCTCATGTCCCTTTGTACTCCTGGCTTATTTTCAAGTACCATTTTTTGTAATTTAAATTTTAAAAGGGTTTTTTAAAAACTTTGTCTTGTTCTCTCACCTTAGTTGACTCACCTCCATGAAAAAGTTGTCACCAATATGTTTTCTATAGGAAAATGCTTTCTTATAAGATCTTTTCGGGATGGAAGACTCATGTTTTTTTAGAAGGGCAGAAAATAGCTAAGATAAATATATTAAACAAAAAACCCAAATCCCAGTGAACAGAAGGAGTGAAAGTTTAGACCTTTTTTCTCTTATTTCAAAAAGCAGGTGCTTGGAATAAAAATGTCTGATGTGGAGGGAGAAGTGAGTGTTTTCAAACAGTATCAAGACACAGAAGCATAGCCATATAATGTGGTCTGGTTTGTAATAATACTCAACAGAAGGATGAAAGAACTGATCACTGCTAATACTTTTCTGCATTTATTTTATGGCATTAGTAACTTGTGTTATGATTCTCCCACCTTAACTATAAGTAATTTCAGACATATGAAGTAAGACAAATGAGTAGTGCAGAAGGAGAAGTGAATGTTCCAGGGAGGCCTGAGCAGGTTAACAAGGAGCTAAGGCACCTGGTAATCACTTTGATTACCAGATCCTGCAGAGCCTCATACACAAGAGAAGAGTTTCACACTATGCAATGTGAGACATCAAAGCACTGTTTTCAGTGAGTGAAACACCTCTGCCGTGCTTCCAGAAGGACTCTCCAGGGCGACAGGATCTAAGGCAGAAATCTGTCACTTGGCTCATATGGCGAGGAGGAGGAGGAGGGTGGCAGGGTAGGGGTAAACCTGGATCACTAAATGGACACTAGAGACCACTGGGGAGGTTACAGATCTGGAGGCATTTGATGCTGGTTGTACCCTGCAGTGCTGATTGCCACAGCAAGCTCCTCATTCTGGCTGAACCTGAGGAAATTTAAAAGCCCGATTTTCTGGAACTGGTAATTGCCTTGGTGCTTTCAGAAGAAAAGATATCCCTCTTATTGCAAAGGTAAAAGTAGAAATGACAGCCCAGATGCAGGCCAAGGTGTAAGGGTTACTGCAAGACATCCTGTGCCTCTGACACTGGGTAGTTCTTCCACAAGCTGGCACTCTCCACAAAAGGTAGATTGTCCTCTTCACCACATACTTTCCCTACTTAGGGATTAAGAGTTCTTCAAAATCAAAGGACCTTGAGATGAGATCTGAATAAGGAGAGGGCAGTGCAGTGATGCAGAGGATGAAGGGACTGGTTTCAACTCAAGAACACATTAAAGAAAGTGTAAAGTGGAGGAGAGGAGAAGAGCTATTTTGGAACACATACTGTGCATTTGCTAGCATTGTGCACTGAAAAACTCTTTCACATCAGATACCACTCTCCCTGATGTCTGCTCTCATATTCCATGGCATTATGTAAATGTTCTAAACCAGAACACCAGAGTTGACACCAATCTCCTAAAAAATAGACACACAATCAGTTCTAGCAGCACTGCTTAGATCAACTAAAATCAGAAACAGAACTCTCCATAAGGAGGCAGCAACACACACACACATATATATTTAATGTCAATATCCACACACTAGATTTGAAACCCAAACCTAAAACTGTATATTCCTTGAATATGTATCGTAAATGTAATATGTTGCTATTTAGAAATCAAAAACTATGGCAGCAAATGCACAAGTAAAGGTGGTATGGAGCTTTTATTGTTACATTCATGCATTGAGGGAGTAAGGTAGTAATGAATGTTCTTTGGATGATGCTTATTACTGTTTATAGTAATAACAAACTACCATTTAAATGCTAATAATTGCAGTGAAGATTGTCTTGAAGGAACAGAATGTCCCAAGGGACATTCAGAGATTAGATTAGATCTGGACTGACAACAAATTACCATTGTCTCTTTGAAAAGAATCACCAAAACATTTAAGGATGAATTTGCTGAACTCAATAAACAATTTATATGTGATTTCATTAGATAATGAGAAATAAGTTATCTGACGGTCCTAAAAAAGGTGAAATACTGACAAGTACTAACAATACAATACACTGGCAGCATTCATTTCCAATCCTAAAACCAGATTCAGGATCCTTACTGCTTAGAAAACACTGTATTGCATTACATTATGAAGTCTGATCTTGATTTTACAGGCTAGATATATTAGAAAAATATTTTTGTGATTTCAAGTGCTTTGGATTAGTTTCTTTACTGCACATTCCTAATTCACTGATCATTTATAACTGCTCTAAAATCCCCAACAATGCTTTGAATTATTATCTCCTACCTGCTTTACTAAATCACCTGGCTTAAAGCTGAATCTGAGATGGCTCCTTCCCAAGGTCCAATTCAAGGCACTGACTCCGTATCAGGGAAGCCATAAATTCAGGCATCTACTAACACTTTTAGCATCAACGTCATTCAAGAACACAAACCCACTTGAAACTGGTCAGGCTAAGGATGGCTGAACAGCTTGTGAGAAGGACTTTCTCTCTTTGCCTTAGCCTGCCTCAGGCTGCCTCCGTTTGCTCTCCCTTGAGTACCCGGTCATTCTCTCCTGCTCCTTGGCCAGACACCTAAAATTATAAACTTTTGCCACACCTCCTCCCAGTTTTTTTGAGTTTTAGGGAGACTCCTCCTTTCTTTACCACGTACAAGCTGTTCCATACTCTACTACTATCCCACCTTTCATAGCAAACATATCTTGAATCAGCAAACTTTTCACCAAACCCACTAATTCTTGAATATATACAATTAGGTTCATAACAGAAACTCACAGAATGTTCTGCATGGCAACAGCATTATTGCACTATGCTATACTTCAGTAAATTTTTGGTTGATTTTATTTCCCCACCTACTTCTGCAATTGACTCAACGGTACTGGCTGGGTATAAAATCTTCTTAGATACATAATAATTATTTTTTTCCTGTGTTAAGACACACACACATCTCTATCTTTCATGAACTGCTATAATATTAATAATGAGAAATGTAACAACTCCTCTGGTCTACTGCTATATTAAAATGTAGACCTGCTCTTGTCCATAGAAGCTGTTACAGGAGAAAGGAAAATCCCGAGTTCCTCTCTCCCTATGGAATATTCTGACCTGCATGCAGAAGTTATCTGCAAAATCTAAGTCTTGAGTAGAGAAAACATAAGTTCTTTGTTGTATAAATGACTGTGGGAGATTTCTGTGACACTAGAGCTGAACAGTAGATAATACACAGAGAATGAGATAGTAAAACAAAAAAAATAGTAATAAAGCTTAAAGAAATTAGAAATAATTGTCTGAATAGAAAATAACAAAGCAACTGGAAAACTAGGAAGCTCCTAGTTGTCAAATTTTTGGATTTTCTAAGCAGATTTTTCTCTAAGACTCAGACAATTAAAAGTTTTTAAAAGCTCTTTGGAAAATAGGTAGTACTAAGCATCTATGCTGAGCAAGCCAAGAGAATTCCTACGCATAAATCTAGAAATAAGGATATATGGGCAGCAACATCTGCCCATTATCTGGAATAGGATAAGACTCAAAACAAAAAACAGCAAAAGCAGCAGGAGATGTTAGCTATAAAAGCGATACAATCCTGATTTTTTCCTGACTAAGGGAAAGACATCATTTAACTTCATTGGGTCTAGGATCTGGCACTAAGTCCTATTATGCAGGCCAGATGTAAGGAATTTATTCCCCTTAGGAGAAAGCAGGAGAAGCAGATGGCTGTTTCTAGCAAACACATTGCAAGCCATAGGAAGAGCCTGTCTGTATTTCCTGTGAGAACTAAAATTTCACTAGAAATAAGAGCATCCTTAAAAGCAATGCATTCCTTTAATGGCTCAGAAAACAATAACCTACTTATTATCTCATCATGCCTAAAGGTATTAAACATCATATGCTGGATTTATTCCTTTACTTTTCAATTCTTCCTGTACTTCAGATGGTGGATGGTCTCAACTTTTGTACTGCTGTACCTTAATTTATTTTTAATATCTCAGTATTATAGTGTTCATTCTGCAGGGCATGTTTAGCTTTAAGTGGTGTAGTGGTTTCAGTTCGCCAATTCTGAATTTCCCCAATTTGAATCAATCTGAATTTTTCCCGGCCAAATGCACCAGTAAATGTGGTGGGTTTTCTCGTGCTGGTTAATCACCAAAGCACTCTCCTGCTGTAAAATAGGATCAACTAGGAGAAAAGCAAAGCAGGCTCAAAACTTCAAGAGAAAG
>VWZP01010455.1:100405-214919 GCA_013396995.1 Dicaeum eximium
TTTTTTTTTTAATTTGAAACTATTTCCTTTCTTAGGTAGCAATCCTTTGGAAGCTGCAATTGCTGGAACAACCTTAAAAATTGCCTTAAGAGACACACTTGGCAACACTATAGGGAACAATAAAATCAAAGCACCTGTTTATATTATTCTGAAGAAAAAGAAGGGAGACAGTTCTAAGGGAGAAAGAGGAAGACGCAGGTATGCACTCTAAGATCTACAGTCAACATGGGGTATTTTTATTGACCACTGTAACAAAACAAGCATAGAGAAACACCCTCAAATCCTATGCTACACTGTATTTCTAAATTATATAACCTGTAACCTTTTCTTGAGGATTCATGCACTGTGCTGTGAAGTGATAAAGAAGCGAACTAAATCAAGTAAGTTAAGTGAGAGCAACAAACACTGCTTAGAAAAAGTCCAAACATGAGCTAGAGTGCTACCTGCTAGATGATACACACCAATCAAGAGCTCTGAAGAGCTGAATCATTTGTCACAAGAGGTTTCAAAATTGCTCTGCAAATTACACATTTAAAAATAAACATACCCTGCTTTGCAACATATGGCAAATTTAGGATGTTACACAACATCTGTTCAGCTTCACCTCACACCACAGTTCTGCGATACGAAGTAAACAGAAGCTCCATTCCCAGCAACAACTGAGTCTGGAAAAATCTCACCTCCACAGCTGAAACTAGTAGGGAAGTCTTCTCTTGCCTTTGTCGAAGAGATATAATGAAAATCCTAGCACTGATAACTTTTTCTCAAGGTTTTAATGAAGTAATATTTGCTTAATGAAATCCATGTAACTGGTATATTTCAGCTGTGCCAGCTGCTGAGGGAATTGACAACAGCATACTGGACAAGACATTATTTGAGATCTGAGCAAAGCTCTCCATCAGAGGAAGACCACTACTTTCCACCAGTCTCCTAATCTTTGAATTTCTGTGGGCAGTCCTTCCTCAGAAAGAGTTTGCAAGGCTGAGTCACTGACAAATAACAAAAGCAGATAGTCACATTAACAGTTTAATTTCACAGTGGTTTTTACTGTGTCAGCTCCTATTCTTCTGCCCCTCCCCATCTAGAAAGTCTGTCAGAGAATGTGTTTATCTCTCTCCTCCTCTCCTAGGGTCAGTCTGGTGCTATTTTCCCTTTAAACTTCAGAAGAAGCAGGGAAAATTACTGAGAGCTGAGTATGGTCTGTCGTGCTCAGCCAATCCGTAGGATGTGCCTCACCTGGGCACTGGGTGAAGCAATAGGCAGGCAGCTTCTCTCCTTCCTTATCAGTCCTGAAGATTTTGATCTACTAAACTTCTGATGTGGAGGGCCAGCATATGGTGATATAAGACATGGATTAATACCAAAATGTCCAACATCATATGGAACAAGCAGATTGATTCAGATCAGTATCCTGTCTCCAACAGTGACCCTACATAAACAGCCAAAGGAGGGAAAGGTCAATGATGTGTGATACTTCTCCTGAGTATTCTTCCAGCTATCAGCTATACTCAGGTCAGAGATTTCCTGATCCTCATAAGATTTGTCTAGCTAATGACCGTCAAAGTGTTTCTCTCTTAAGTTCTTGTCCACTCTCTCTTGAAACTCTGTATCACCTATCTTGTAATAAAAGTTTCTTTGGGAAGAAATTGCAAGACTCTATTACCTGTTGCATTAAGAACCAAGCTGAACAGAGCATTTCCTTGCTTTTCCTACGGCTTCAAAGGGTGTAACACTGTCGAGGTGAAAAGAACAATGCTGTTTCTTACATTGGTGGAGATTCTTAAGGTGTCCATCTAGTGATGAAAGAGAAAAGTGTGAGGGGAAGAATATGGAAGGGAAGAAGAAGTGATAATAGGAAGAAGAAAATAAGAGATAGGAAGAGAGTTTTCTGAGTTTAACATTTTAGTCAGAAAGATAAAGGATAGGACAAATATCTGGACTGTCTTTTGGGTTTAATATGGTAGAGTAAGAGTGAACAAGAATTTTCATTAAAGTCTTCAAAGAAAGGTTATTCCCTATTGTGTAAAAGGCATTGATATGCACGCCTCCTATTAACTCTAATGGGAACTAGACATGCAAATCTTCTCAGAGGACTCCCACTGAGTTTTGTGCATAAATCCTGCAAGAAATGGTAGGTTAATAGGCCCTCAGGTATAAAGCAATTGCATGCTTATTAACCTCTGGAGCTTTTCTTGAAAATAACTCTAATGACTACTGTTTTTTTGGTAGAATCATGGCAACATAGCTATGTTGAATTCCCCCTGTGCTGTTATGTAGAAGGTAGTGCTTACAACTGGTAAACCACACAGCAGAGGATTTAGTCACAACTGGTCATTGACTAAATTATATCTTACACTGGCTGCTGAAGGTCATTCAGATTGTTCAATAATTTGATGCACTTGGTGCTTTGTCCTCAAAATCAAGTACATATACAGCTATTAATATATATTTATGAAAAAAAAAGATATGATTACTTATCTCTGTCATGCCTAAGCCTTATTTGATACTTGTAAATAATCATTGAGACTGGATATGTGTCACTGCAGTGACCTCCTTCAAATCATGAATCTTAATATTTGGAAAGTAATGGTCCACATCCTTGGTGGTGTGAAGCCAAAGACCACCAGGAGTCAGTGCCGCTTCCTCAGCCACTACCTATTAGGACCAGAAACTCTTTGATGGGTTCCTCACTGAGATTCCACTCTCTCTGTAGGCCATGGAGTGCATTCCTTAAGCTGCTGATGATTATATCTTAAATAGCAAGAGTGCTTCACACTCCTATGCCACCTTCAACTTGAGAAGATGAATTGAAGTACTAGCTGGTAGTTTTGTACTCACCAGCTCTTTTTGGAAGTAGGAAACTGCTTTTACACTCAATTTAGAGAAAACAAATCCTCAGGGGTTAATAATCTTGTACAGTACTGCTCAGGATGTTTAGTCACGGAGCCTTGTAGACACCATGTGAGTTGATCTACCCAGCTTTCTGTCTATGATCATAATTTTATTTTGATCTTCTGTTTGATATTTAACTATGCAGGGGTTTTGCCTGTCACAAGTGACCAGCTTACCAGTGAGTCTTACATTTTCCCAGTTACATTACAGACTTGGTGCTGCTTGGTCTGCTTAGGAAGTCACTGTTTCACATGAAGTAAGAAGGCCCCAGAATTTAATGATTACAGCTGAATCCACAAAGACAAGCTTTAAGCAAACAAAAAAGCTAATAAGCTGGATTCTGCCTTGGTTTATATTCCTGTGTCTGTGTATTTTGTGTCTAAGAGTATCATATTGTGTATCATCAAGATAACTAAATGATGACCCCCTCACTGTAATTTTCACAAAACTAGAAACAGAAGAGAAAACAATGAAGAGAATTCAGGACATTTAGGCTGAATACCACTTCAATTTTCTAACAGTGAGCAGTGTTTGATCTTTTGCAGAGAAGATTTCTCTCCTATTTAGGATAATTCTGCAGAAATAAAAACAGGAAAGTAAAAGAACAAGGATGTGAGCTTTCTTTTGCTGGATGGGAACCATGCTGGTTGTTCACTGTAGCATCTAGTGGCTTCCTAATCTGTACTCCTTCTCCAGCCACTAGATTGCTGCTGATCTTGATAATGGAACGTCACAACTGAGAGTAAATATAAATCTGTTGACTTTTTTCTCTAAGAGCAAAAATCAGCCAAAATCTCCACACCACAGCAACTGGCTTGGAGAAGAAGGTGACAAACTACACAGGAAATCGGGCTTCAATCTGCTAGATGAGTGGTATCACAGTGCATGGCTCTTTCTGGCTTTGGGACATTCTCTCCTTGTTGTCCCTGAAACTGCATGCTCTGATCAAAGCTTAGCAGGGGTCAAGTGCCAGGCTGAAAACACTGCTGCCTTTATTTGCAATCAGCTTTAATGCAAAAAAACCATCTTTTTGACTCATTATTCCCAAAGCTGTTGAGGCTTCTATGCCTTCTAGTGTGCTTGCAGTTAACAGCACCACAATTTACAGCTTTTCTTTGAGTATCTCCACACTCCCATCCACTGTTGGAACATGCTTAATGAAAGTCTTTTCTGCAGAAGATAAGAACCACTTTTTCTTTACAGGGGCTTTAAATTGTAATGGTATATTAAACCACAACTATGGATTGGAAGGGAAAAAAACCACAACGACATGATTAGGCATTGAAACACTCAGTAAAACTGTTACTTATAATGAGTAAGAAGATGAAGATGTACAAATAAAAGCACAGCATGTTTTCTTTGAGAATCCTTATTAATGAGAGGGACTGTGGGGCTTCAGTATTAAACAGCCAATGAACAGCAGCCATTTACATCTGAACAAATTGATCCGAGCTAGATTAGCAGAGCTGGGGGACACATTTTAAGTCTCTCATTACTTTATATGGAGACAGATTTTAGATCAGACTGCCTCATTCCACAGTGTTATCCCTGAATAGTGTCTGAGAGGCGATTTCTGTGCACACTGGGTTTTCATGGAGGCCAAGGGTGCTGAAGGGAAATGGGCACTTTGATCCTGTTGATCTGTGATGGAGCTGAAGCATCCATCTTCCATCAATTTTTAAGTAAGCCCAGGTTTTTTCTTCCTTGGGAGGAGCAAGTATGAATGCATTTGTTGGTTGTCACACCACTGGGAACCATACGGAGGTTCTATAAATAGTTGGAAATACTTGAATAGTACATTTAAATTATATTTGGAGATTTTCTTTTTCCAACATTGTTATGCAGAAGAATCAGGAATTTTCCAGCAGAAGTGGGAATAGCTTTTCATGGAAAGCTGCCAATCTCCTGACATGTCTCTAGATAAAGATGAGTGAAGCAAGAAAACAAAGAGAGATTTCAGTGGTGATGGGGTTTTTCTGGGTTTTTTTAAGGTGTATATATAGAATGAAAATTGTGGAAAAGACAGACCAATATAAGACAATAGAAGTTATGTTTTCAACTCTAAAACCTTAAAATTTTATAATCACCTCACATGTCCCCTTTTGAACTAAGAACCATCATATTAATCTTTGCAGGGGATTCACATAGATGGCTTGTGAGAAGCTGAATGGGCCTCCGATGTAAAAATATATTTATTTTCTGGTCTGTGCAGGAGGACTCAGTAATTCTTTTCTATTTAATCAGCATATTCACTTAAAATGTGCTGACTGCTTTTGGATTCATAACTAATAGACAATGTACCAGTTTCATCAAATCCAAAATAAAATGTACAATTTAGAAAGCCAAATAGAGCAATGAAATATGTGATTATTAACAGAAAGTGGTGATTTAAGAGACTCAATTCTGTTCATCTGTCACTGAATTTTATTTGTAACATACAGTCCAAAGTAAATTTTTTCTAAACACACTGTATGTGTAGAAAGCCATTTAATAGATGTAGCTTTGCCGATAGTGTTTCTCTAACTTAAGTGCACAATTATGTATGCACAGCCAAAAAACAGGAAGTCTAAAACACTGTAGACACTTTGGAACCATTGCACTGCCCCCTAGGAGACTGCAGGAGTGTCTTAACTGGCCAAAATAACAGGGAAGAGAAAATAGGCAAGAAAATCTCATAGTCAAGTTTCCTGGGATCTCTACAGAGAGATTTTCTTACACTATGGTTTACAACTATAATTACAATACACAATAGGAGTGAAAAATGGGCACTCTGGTCTTAGTACCAAATATTCAAAAGGATTTGCATTTTAAAATCAACTTCAATCCAAAAATTTCAAGGTTCTGTTTTCTCCTTTCCCCTTTTACATCCTCGTTTTGAGCTATTTGAACTGATCCTATCTCTCTGGTCAGGTTAATAAATTTAACAAACTGAGTTTATATTTCAGGAGAATCTTCCTAAGGCTACTTCCTTTTTATTTCTCTGAAGGAATGCCTTTTTTTTTTTTCTCTAAAGCCCTCTCTTATCAGTCTCTGACTGCAGAAGACACAGGAGTACTTTTCTGTCACTTGCCTTTCCATATGAACCAATACATAGACATATGCTAGGGTGTTGTGATCTGAATCTATTTTAGTCAAAAGAATTTTAACTGTGAGCCAAAGCTATCTTGCCACCTATGTTCTTAATAGCCATGCAATGGGAAAAATAGAAAAAAAAAAGATGAAGAGATGAGACAAAGTCAATATAAGCAAATTTAAAGAATTTAAAGCAAAGGAGTAAAAGCACTAAGGATTTACGAAAAAACCAAACCCTTAAGACATGCTAAGATAAAAAAGCTAATGGGAGAAGCAAAGGAAGAAATGTCAGCTCTGCAAGATCAAGGGTCATCCCACTGCAAGGAGCTCTGCAGACTGACACTTCCCCACGTGACAAGTGCCTGACCTGCCAAGACTCTGTGTATAATTGATTGCATGATACATATATTAATGCTCAGCATAACAGCATGTTCCTCTTAGATCATTACTGGGAGCATTAGCAAAATTTAGGTATTTGCCATGTTATCAGGGTGGACTCTCATCCTGCCTCTAAATCTCCAAGCCTTGCCCAAAGTGCCCACATAAAAGTCACCCATACACATAAGGGTTACAGGATGACTGAAGGAAATAATCCCATCTCCTTAAATGTTTAGTTAACTGTGTTCCATAGTCATGCTTTTGCACAGTCTACCATGTAAACAGAGGCACTTGGAAGACTTAGAAACAATTTAATGGCAAGGTATCTCACTTGAGAGAATTGTTACCCTATTTCTTCTCTCAAAAAGATATTTGGGAATATGCTTATAAAGAGATAGAGAAATCGGCTCATTTAAAAAACCCATCATCATGGGTTCACCATAGTCTGTTAGAAGAATATGAGTACTGTTGTAAGAATATGAGAGTGAATTGATGAGGACATCAGGACAGAAGCCTGTCCGAAGTAATATAATCTATAATCCATAAAACCTTTTGAAAGCATTCTTTATGCAAAGTTAAGCAGAACAGGCTTAGTTTCTGGACTAAAAGTCAGAATAATAATCTGTATATAGCTGACTGCTGAACTAAAAGGCATTTGTTAATAGTGGTAAATCTCATTTTTAATGAGGAGATGTGATCTCTACCAAAAGGGAGTAGTAGGCCTGGTTTTACTCAACAGTTTAAGTATATTAACTGTCTGAATACAGGAACAGGTTTATATGCTGCTTCTATGCAAAAGGAACATCATCAATCTTATTCAATTATATAAATACTAACACCTTCCTGTAATTGTACTATAAACCACAAAATTAGCTGCTAAAGGTTAAAAGCATTAAACAGATTGGCAAGATTCTTCTCCTTGCTTTTCAGACTAGTGTAATAAGTTTTACCCTTTCAAAAACAGAGACCTGATTGCAGCTGTGGCTGCCTAGCACCTTCAGGATTTGTGCTTCTGAGTTCCTGAAACTTGTGACAAGCTAAGGAACATATGAGGAATAGGAGCTAAGTTTAAATCTTTTAAAATTAAAGCAAATTGTTGAAAGTTATTTTGGTTTCCAAATTCTTATGTGCATAAATGTTTGTTCTCTGATAATTGTTAGGTTGCAATTAAATCTTCCAGGTTATAAAGGAGATTATTAAACAGAGCCAGACAATGCACTGTGTTACAGCACTGATGTTTCAAGAAATCCCATAACACAGAGATGTCTCTGTGAGCTTGTTGTTTGCTCACAGGGGCTCTTCTGAATAGAACTGTAAGTAATTTGTTACCTATGGGAACCTCTCCTCTATCCATGCAATGTCCATGTGCTCTGTGTCACTGGAGATGGACCACTCTTCTCATGAGCTCAGGATGCTGCACTAAGCAAGCTTGGCAATTTCCATTCTGCTGTTTCTTTCTATAGAGGGAAGATCCATACAATTGGGATCCATACAACAAGAGATAGGTCATACAACTGGGAATAGCTTTGAAGAAGGGAAGGAGGATAAAAATTACATAACTTTCCTCTTCTCCCCTTCCTGTAGCCACTCTTACATTGGCTCAGCTTTGAGGGGAGTTGCAGTGAGGAGAAGAGGTGAGAGAGGAGCCATTTATTCAGGCAACAGGGCCATGGTAACAAGAAAAGAAAACCAAAAATTGTTACACTCAGGCAATTCCAGGATAAGTAAACGTTGTTGGCAAGTCCAAAATAGGTGCAGAGAAATGAGTAAAATACTCAGTTAAATTAATTACTTATTCAGAATCCACGCATTCAAAAATGTAGAAGTTAATCAGAATTTTTTTTCAGAAGGGTGCCAATCTTGGGTAGCATTAGAGCAACAGAGAGGATACCAACAAACAGAATAAAAATAATTTAATAAATGGATACAGTGGACATTTTATTGTACTATTTTTGCAGCTTTAGATGCTATACAACTGACAGCTTAGATGATCTCTACTCTCAAAAGCTGACAGAAATTGCATAGCCAAAATTGAGATGGTTCACTTTGACGTAAACTCATTGGTTTCAGTAAAGTTTTAAGTGAAGAGTTGCCCATGGCCCAGAAAATCACAGTCTCCAGGAAAATATTTGACATCACGTGAGAGCACCCAAGGCCTATTTGGAGTTGAAGACTGCAATTCTCTCTGATGACAGATGTAAATCATTCAAGTTTTTAATAGCAATAGGATGCTCTGTGAAAATGAAAAACGTAATTGGTGAGGAAGGATGGAACAATGAAGGTACTTGTAATCTAGGTAATCAAGGATATAGTTCTGCCACCTGAGCCACTGAAAGTGAAGTGACAACACAATCTTTCACTAATTTAAAGTCTGATTCCATTGTGGAGCAATTAATTTCTCAGTTCACAAACAAAAGGTTGACACTGAGATCCCTGCAGAGAAGGGAACATGATTTAATCTTGCCTTGCAAAATTCTTCTTACCTCTTCAACCAAGGGAGTTTGTTTCTTGGCAGACATACAACTATCATTAGTTTTTAATTATCAGTATAAAGGGCAAACAAGCATAGATGGAGCTTGGGATAGAGCATTTATTGTGGGATTTGCATGGCTGCTTTAATCTCATCTATTATTACATACTGGTGCACAAAATTGAGTTTGTGAAGTAGATTTCCAAAGCATGGATCCTGAGGATGTAGGATGCAAGGACATTTGCACTACTGAGAATTGGCCTAACTGAACATGGACCAGCATCCTGCAAGAGGGTAGTGATGGGAAGACTTAGTATAAACCCCAGAAAACTATCATCCTTGTAAACAGGCAGCTGATGCTGACAGGACAGGGCAAACCAGAGCAATAAGGAGGCCTGTTGAGCCATCCATTCCCAGGTGTTAGGAATGTGGTTAATAAAATGGGAAGAATTTGAAGTCATAGTACGTGGTCATAGAAACTGCCACTAATATAGGAACACGACAGCCCAATCTGTAGAACTGGCAGCTTAGTACTGAGCATGACCAGGAATTACAGGCAAGGGAAACAGGGAGAAAGGGCTTCAAAACATATGTGGAAATGGTCGCTCTAAGGTCAGAGACAGGAGATAGAATTTTGAGAAGTTATGAAGGAGGAAAAAAAAGAAAGGAAGGAGTATTTCCCAGCAGCAGCCTATTTCAGATTTTTAGCTGGAAGCAGAGAATTGATTCAGCCTTTATTTGGAACAGAATAAAACACACAAAGCTGCGCATTGATAAGAACCTGTAACCGTCAGTTAGCACATCATATTTTCTAGGCTGGTACTGTAAAGCAAGAACAACCCATAACTTTGCTGGGATGCGTGGTTATATCCACATACCTGTATCCCCAAGTAGTCAATTTTCTTCTCTGCCAAACAAAGGAGGATTTAGTGTCACCCACCTCTGCAAAAGCCATCTGCAGTTCATGAAACAGATTCTGCACTTGAGGATGCCCTAGTTCCCAAATCTCCTAACAGTCGAGTGCACATCAGTGTTGGGTTAGATGAAACAGAAAAACCTTATAGTCGTGATTGTCCAGACTTTGAGAATGTGAAACATGTGGAAGATGTGGCATTGAAGGCGAGTTTCGATATCCCAGATGCCAAGCCTCGGGCTACTGCGTAACTAGAAAACAATAAGATGGCCATCAGGAGGCCATCTCCTTAATGCAGCAATGCTGTCCTTATCAAGAGCCCGAGGGTCTAAGCAGACCACACCCGCTTGGTGGGAGGCACCCAAAGAGTAGTCTTTAGAGTTTTAAATGTAACTTAGGATGTTAATGTAGTGGTTCCTATAGGCTGTATGTAAACGCTGTAGAATTTGTATCTTGGACTAGATTGGTTAGTGTAAATTAGAATACTCAGTAGAGAAGAAGATTTAATGCATTGTAGCAAGAACCTCACGCTCTTTTAACTCTTACCTCTTATGCTCTTAATCTCTCATGCTCTTACCTCTTACCCCTTACCACTCTTACCTCTTGCTACTCTTACTCTCAATCTCTTACCTCTTACCCCTTACCACTCTTACCTCTTGCTGCTTTTACTCTCAATCTCTTACCTCTTGCTCTCTTCCTTCTCTCTCTCCTTGGTCCTGCTCTGAGCTGCGCCTGGCAGTTCTTAGCAGGATCCCTTTAACCCACACCCCAAGCAATAAACTGTTTGCTCCTAAAATTAGCTTAGGACTTATAGAGATCTCTTGTCTCAGTTTTGTCCCGTTGCCGTCCGTCCACAGACCGCACAAACCCCGCATATCAGTGCTTCACACAGTGGGGCAGCAGCAGCCCTGGTACTTCTGCCCTATACTAAGTGTAGGGTAGAAGCTTTTCTGAACACATCTCCCTGCTGCAAGACTGAACATATACACAATTGCCAAAAAGAACATGTATGCCAAATTAGCTTAACCATAAGGCCAAAATGGCTTTTGGGATCCCCTGAAGCTCAAAGTTAAACAGAAATTAAACATTGTGGGGAAATACAGTACTAGGAGAAATAGCTATTTATTTCTCCCCCCACTCATACTGGGGAGGACTAGCTGAAAATTGTGAACATTTGTAAATTATCGCAAAAGGCAACTGTTAAGTAAAGGGTGGTATGAAATCAGGAAAGTAAGGGTCAATGGACTTCAACAAAAATAGGTTCAAAAACTGATGGGAAGATTTTTTTAAAGAATATAATCCAAAGGATAAAGGTGTATTGTTGAGAGCTGGCAGTACTGAGAGGCACTTTATTAAAGACACAGTGATGAAGTATCCCAATACAGATGAAAGATAAGAGGCACTGTAAGAGAATATTACAGCTGTATCAAAGGATCATTACAGATGTGAATATCAAAAATATAAAATTGTATCTGAATACAAAAGAGGCAGAAACAAGATATAAAGATATTTGAATAAAGAGGAACAGCCCAAGCATGAAAATATACAATTAAAAATAATAAAAAAAGGTACTGCACAAGAGAAAGCAAGCAAAAAAAAGAACGAAATAAGCAAAGCATGTAAGAAGCACAGGGAAGCAAAAGAGAATACAAACCCCATGCCTAATGGGAAAGGAAGCCACCAACAGCTGCTGTGAAGACTGGGTTGATATTGCCTTTTGTTCCATCTTCAGGTAAAATTTAGATGAATTAGATATACTTACATGAGTGATGTATGATGAAATCCATCAATACTTACAGAACAGTCTTAAAGCAGTCAGTGTCAAAATGTCACGAAGGATGGAGAGGTCCTAAGAGACTGAATGAAGAAAATGAAAACATGGGAGAACCAAAGAAAACTACAAAATTATCAGAATACCTTTTTTTAAGAAGAATTCTGAAACAAATGGCTAAATGCTTGTTTCAAAATCTTAATTTTGTAAGGTGATGAGAAACATTCCAATGGAGTGGTCCAAAGCAAATTTTGTTAAACCTTTACTTTTCTTGTTTTTTATTTTGTTTTATTTTCCTTTAGCAGAACGTCTGTCTAAACAGCTTAGGAAAAAACTAATGACATATGAAAAAACTAGTAACATATGAATCCTATTGTCAGTAGGATTTCTGACACAGTCCTGTATGCTACTATTATGAACTTATGAGGAATACATGATCCTAGTGTGGATGGGTGATACTGAGAAAAAAAACCAAAACAACCACAACTGACCCCAACCCTCAGAAGAACTGTTCTCTTAAGATTGTTCAAGTGGGGCAGACTGGGGGTGACCTTTTTAGGGTGATTCTTGCAAATAATATCCTAAATTTGGCCCTATGCATTTTTCTCGTAGAATGAAGAACAGCATTTATGGAAGGTATCAGACTAGAGGGATGACAGGACTGGAATGCAAAGTGGTCTTTGTACAGTGGATAAATATCTGAAATCTGCAAGACACCTTAGAGACAAGAAGAGGTCACTGCATTTAGGAAAGAGGAACCAAATGCTTGAATAAAAGCTGGGAATAACTGACCATCCTGCTAATAAGGAGCTTCAGTGTTACGGACCACAAAGGAAATATGCGATGCTCTTGCAAACAATCAATCAATCAATAAATAAATTAATTTATACATTTCATATTGACACATTTGAGATATATATAACACAGAGGGCTATTTGTAATGCTGATGTGCATTTCAGTGCATAAATGGCTCTCTATATTAAAAGATTGGAACAATGCGGTTTAGCTTCCACCAGAGAAGAGCTAAGGGAGACCTAAGGGGAGCACCAGGAAGGTGAGTGGCAGGCAGGAACTGGTTATCAGAAGAGGATGCAAAATGGTATTTACTGAATGCTTTTAATAAATCAACACAACAAACATCTTCTGAAAGAAGGTCATGGCATAACAGTGTCCTGACTCTCTGTGGAAGTATGGAGAAGATTATTTCTCAGGGACATTTCAAGTCTTCTACACCTGTGATTATAGACTCATGTGAGAACAGGGCCCTCACCAGAATCTCTTTGAAAGACAAATTTAGGCTCCTTTGAAAAAATGAATTTTAAAAGTACTTTATGTAGACCTTGGCTAAAGAGTCATCTAAGCAATAGTTTGGGAGTTTTATCTTTCAGCAGGTCAGGATTTCAGCCAAAGGTATCTTTGCTGCTTTTGTCTGTTTGAACTCAGGAGTCAGTAACCCAGAACTGTGTGCAGAATGAAAAAAGGAATGGGCCCATAAAATTCTGGGTTTGACTGTTTCTAGAAAAGCAATAATATCTGCTGTGAGCCAGGGGATGGCCCAGGTGAGTGGAAGCAGAGCAACATAGATGCCCTTGAGAAAAGAAGATTGCAATATTCAACAATTCTCAAGAAGTGCTTGCTCAGAAATGCAGTGTTTCTTTTCATTGGCACCCACCTATAAGCTTAGTTTTCTGCCACACATCTTTATTAATCTAGCCAATAAATTTGATTCTGATCATCCTTTCCTCAGTTTAAAACTGTCTCTATTCTGAAGTGATGGTATTTATCATCGTTCATTTTCGGACCTCTGTGGTTCCAGCTCTTACTAGAAGTGCCAAAGTATGATGGAAAGATACATTATCATTAGTATGTCATCTTGCTGAAGGATGTTTTCCATCGTTGTTATTATCATATAAATTAGAACTTCAATGCCATGCAAGACTAATAGTGCCATATAAAATTTATTTTAGTACTCTTTAAAAATATTGATTTAAAAGAACAATAAAATCTGATTTTTTTCCTGCTGCTTCAAAGCATCATTTGGTTCTTTCTAAATATCAAGCAGCAGAAAGTTAAAAACCCTCATATAATAAATGGAGCAAAAGATACAAAGAAACTCACAAAACTTTGCATCATGGAGAGTAATAATGTTCAGAGAAGAACATTGATTTACTGGTTGGTGGAGTCTGGTGGGGTTTTTTGTTAATTTGTTTTTTCTTTTAAATACTTGAAGAAGCATCTCATTTTAACAACAAGCTTCTAGAATGATAGTGGAACAAGGCTTTTTGTGAAAGGTCTTAGGCTTGTATAAGACCATGACGTAGGCAGTACATGCAGCTTTAGGGCATCCTGTACCACATCAGAAATGCTCCTTAGCTATAACTCTGATCTGTCAAGAAATGAAGTTGCCTACTCACATTTCTTTAAGAAATTGCTCTGGTAGGTTTATTTTGCACCAACAAGCTCTATGACAGATTAAGTGTCACATGTTTTCCTCACCTGCTTAACTTTATTCAAATTAGGCATCGTCTGTCCTTCCACAGCCAGCATAAAGCAGGCATAAAGCTTAAAGCCCACATAAGCTCTTGTTAATTTGGCAGCAATGTGACAGAAATTCAACACTGAATCTGGATCAAAAATTGTACTGCTGAGTGATCCATTCATGCACATACCTGGCATTAACAATCAGAGACACGTGGCTTAAGAAGAAGGCCAGCAGTGTGTGAACTAGATCAAGTCAAAAGGAAAAGAGATGTAAGCAGTTTCATACCCAAAAGGTGGCTGTACTGGAAAACAGGATGGGATGACAGTTATGGGATCATGCAGAGGCTGATGGGAAGAGGCATATGGCACATGCTGTCAATCAGCAACATCACATAGGGATGTCTCCTTGTGTAGAGCACTACAGAAACCAGAAGTATCATGGACAGAGAAAGTGGTGTTGCCAAATAAACCACCTGAGAATTTCTGCAAAGGGTTGAATACAGTTTGGCAAACATATCCCACAAACTCTAGCTCCACACAGGCACCACTGGAGATCCAAGGTAAGGACCTTTCCTTTCAAATAAAAACAGGCTGCTTGTGGGCAAAACAACTGGAAAAGTGATGGATTATGCAGCAATTTGTCTCCTGCACGCAGGGGTGCTGAGTGTTAAAAAGACTCTTACTGTGCTCATTTTGTAAACCCCGAGAGCTTCATCTGCACACATCACACAGTGTTGTTCTTGGCTACAAGGGACTTACCAAAGCCCTAATAAGTACATTAAGGCACATAAAGATGTATCCCTCTTTGCCATAGGACCTAGGCACCGATATCTAACACTTATCCTCACAGCGCTCCTGGAATATAGCACCTGAGGCAGAGATAGGTAGAAGTTGTATGTTCAAAGGTACTTCAGAAACTACCTCGCTCTTCAGGCTGGTCTTTTTTGAGGTCCTAGACCTATAATTTAGATGCCACAGTTGGTCTAAAATCTTTCTTCTGGCAACTAGAGCTTCAGGTTAGATGAGAGAATCTCAAATCTTCCCTCCAGCTAAGACTTGTGATACTTTAAAAGCTGTCCAAGTTTTTACAAGTTGACACATACAAAACTAAAAAGATACTGAAGACAAAACATAGCTAATCATGACCTGGTTCAGCTGTTTGAAGCTCTAGATCAGAACCTGGAAGATATCAAGGAAGATTTCCAGATGAGGCTTTTCTCTGTCTCAGAGATTTCTAAAGGTAGGTGTGCTCCTTTTTTGCAGACTGGGACTTCAGAGATGCATGAAATGGAAGCTGAAGAGATTAATGGTGAAATCTTTTATATTTCAGCCTCAAACTTGTATGTTATCTCTTCCAACCCTATCTATTCTGTGATTCTGTGATCACTGAACTAAGAATCATAGAATAATTTGTGTTGAAAAGGACCTTTAAAGATCACCTAGTCCAAGAAGTCAGATTCAACCTAATGTTTCGCTATTTATTTGAAGACTTGTGAAGAGACGTAAAAGGCAGCAACATGGCAATGTAGGAACTCTCAGACTGAACAGTCAAAAGTGTGTGCTAAATCAAGTAGAGCTGAATTCTGAAGATGCCTCATATGAACTTCAGTTGAGCACTGAGCTTCAGGCAAATTAGCCTGTGTTGAGCCTTGTGTTGCTATGAACATATAGCTATCTTTCTAAAAGATAGCTCCATATTTTCTGAAGAGCTTTATTAGAGATAATAACCTTAGCATCAGCTGCATTGGCCTACCTATGAGATCAGTGTGATGCTGTTCAGAAGTTCTACTTCAAGTGTCCAAAGCTAGAGAGCCTCACTGAGACAGTCTTTCATCCAGGATACCAAGCCCTGCTTCACTGCAGGTTAATGCTGTGATCTGAGGGCACTAACAGTAATTCCTCCTTGTATGCAGAAGTATGCACACACTATTTGCAGTATAAATATGCCACCATGCATGGGCTGGATAAATTACACAGTGTCAGAAAAGAACATTAAGCTTCCCTAGTTTCAGGCTTTGCCACTCTCTCTGCTGCACTCCTGTTCAGCATGCGCAGGGGGGATGGACAGGCTTCAAACACAAACCTTCACACATCTCCTTGGAGCCATGTGGGGAGGACTTAAAGATGAACATTGAAGCATGGCATGGTCACAAGGGCAAGAGAAGTCACAGCAAGGTAAGGTCCCTTTAGTAGCCCCATTCCTTCCCTCTGCAGTACCCAAATCCCAGCAGCAACTAAAGCCTGAACATGGCATGCAAAAGGAGCATGTTTCTACAGCTCATAAACCCCGTGCTTATGTATTTTACTGAATTGAAATAATTTTTACAGGGATGGTTATTCCTTGACACTAGTTCATATGTAAAGCTCTCAGCTTCTGTGCTTTGTGATTTACTGTGCATGCATGACCTTCTCTCGAAACTTGACAGTAAATATTCTGTTTGTTTATTTTTTTGAATAGAAGGGAAGGACCAAGCCCAAGGCTGCAAAGTCAGTATAAGAGACTCAAATTTATTCAGAGACCATGCACAAGGATGTAGTAGATAAAAACAGTGCTTTAGGGTGAGGGCATATGAAACACAGCCGAGAGGAAAGGTTTTTAGTTGCTATTTTATATTCAGTCAGTTTTCCTGCTAGAACCCAGCTAGCCACCGTCCCAGCCTTGCTCAGATGCTGTTCACATATGCTATTACTGGCAATCCCAAACTTAAGTGTTCCTATGAAAATACAGACTGATACTTAAGCCTTTACCAACCTGCTAACCTACTGGCAGAATAAACCCAGAAGTGTGTAATACGATACCATATGGATTTTCAGGCGCCTTTACCTTAATTTCTTAAGACTTTGGCAAACAGGATGACACAGGAGCATTACTATCCTGCCCTGTTTGGGATGGAAAAAGGAGGTGAGGTTGCGTCACTGTGGAAGGCAGCTGTTTCCGTGGAACCGCTGCAGCTCTCCCGGCCGAGTGGCACTAGGTGGCACTGGTGGTATTCACACACGTTTTCATCTGCCTTTCGACTTCCAAAAGGAATCCATTGGTATCTTTAGACTTTCAGCAAGCAAGAATACAGTGGAAAACAACTCAACTATTTCTCTCATTGGTTTGTGAGCCAAAGATTTTTTTAAAAAACCCATTTTTTATAATATTGAGGCTGAAGAAGGACTGAATGACATTTTCTCTCTCTCAGCACTGTCTTTAGCTTGTTAACCTCACTTACATGGTATTTAAAGATTACAAGATAACTGATAGAAATACTGTGTTGCACATAATGGTGCATTTATAATAATTGATTACACTGCTGTATCACACGTGAGAAGTGCCAAAGGGCTTGATTCTGTGATGGCAAGCTATCAGTGCTGATTGATGGCATCAATACCCTTACCTTAAAGTGTAGTTAGACTTATTTGAAAGTGCTAACACAATGCTGGGGTTAGCAGCATCACAAATTATCCTTCTCTAAACTGACCTTAGAAATTCCCTAAAGATTGCTTGTCAGTATGTTTACTGGCTTACAAATTTAAGGAAACAAACACAGAACAAAGTACCAATACAAGGAAAAGGAAATGTTTTTTCTTGGAGATTATGCATTAAAGCAAATTGAAGCACAGCTTAAAAACTGTAAAAGAGAAATCCTTTGGGTGTGACCAGGGAAATCGAAACACCAGCAAGAAACTGCCATCAAGTTAGCAAGCTTTTTAATGGAGGTCAGAATGCAACCACCTTGGTTTTATATTAACTTCTTGCTCTGAGTTCTGGGGGAAGAAACCCCAAAGCACAAAAAAGGGTAATTTGAAGAAAGAAGAGAGTTTACTTATCTAAAGAACATAAAGTAATTGAGCCTTTTTCCTTACAAATGTAGTAAAAGTTGCTCTTTCCAGATAAAGCACTTGCACAGCAGTACCGGTTTCATCCTGTGAAATCTTTCTTGGCAATGGCAATTTGAGCACAGGGTTTATCTCTGCATGACTTACAACTACCTATCCTTGTGGTGTTTTGCTTCTACCTTGTGGAAGCCACAGAGCCCTAGCACAGTCCCTGCTGAGAGCCTGGTGCTAGCAATTCCTAACCTCATTTTTGAGAGATGTGCAGGTAGAAGAGGTGCAGGGCAGGAAAACAACTTGAAGCACCCTTTGTAAATCCCTACTGGAATATTTAATTTTGTCTAACATGAAAACGGAATGAAAGGGACAGTTTAGTGACACATCTAAAGGCCCACCTCTGCCTTCTCCTGATGTGATCAGGCTGGAAGGTTCCCTGAGATAACTGGTTCTCTAAGCATGCAGGTGTGCAGCTGAACTCCTCATCCAACCTTTAAGTTGTCTTTTCTTCTTTTGCACATTTTTGCAAGATCCCAAACCACCCAGTGCTTAGGGAATTCAGACACTCTCTTCTTCATTTAGAGAAATATTAAAAAAATCTGAGTCAGAAACTCTAATCTTCCAAAATCTATTCTGAGTCAAAATAAACAGAAAATGGACACAAAACATAAATTTATAGTTACTTCCGTAGGACATCTGCAAACACAGATTCTTCGTGTGAAAAATCATCTTAATATCATGTCTTTCCAAGCTCTCTGTCTGACAACAGTCAATAATTCTGAAAATAAAGCTAGCCAGTTTGAAAATTTTACTCTTTGTAATTTCTAGGTTCACTATCACCTCTTTTGAAGTCTTTTCCCTTGCCTGTCTTCAAGTTTCTGTGTTCTGCTTAACAGGAGAGTGTACAGAAAATGGAGCCAGACTTTTATAGGAGGCATGTAGTGAGAAGAACATGTTTGGACATGTAAAGCTCTAGTTTTCACCATAAGGGAGTCCAAACACCAGGACAGGTGCCTAGAGAAGTTTGGGAACCTCTAAATTTGGAGATACTCAAAACTCAGTTGGTCAAGGTATTGAACAAATATCCTATTCTAGCTGATCCCAGTTGCAGTTGGGGACTGGACTAAATGACCTCCAGATGTCTTTAAGAGTCAAAAATTTTCCATTATTATAAATTCATGTCACACTTGTTAATATAAACTATCTCATATGCTGCAGAACTATTTTAAATTTATGAGTCTTCTGTATCTGTGCAAAGACACGTTTTTCTGCCACATTGCGTTGTACTTAACTAAGGATTATTTAGAAGATCAGTAAAAAATTGGCTGACTTGATCTATTCTCTTCCTACTTCTTTCAGTAACAGCTAAAAAAATTATATCCATGCTACCTAAGGCTATGCTCAGTTATAGGACCAGAACTGATCAATACTTAAACTGAAAGCTGCTGGGAAACTGCCTCAGGGTTAGATGCAGCACTTATGCTTTTCCTTCAGCAACAAACCTGTAGTGCCAGAGACACGTTCTTGGTACTGGAGGAGGGGCACCAAGAATAGTGCCTTCGTCTGTCTTATTACAGAGCATGTCAAAGGTTCTTGAGTGCAAATGATTTAATATTGGTGCCCTGGCCAAAATTAAGCATGGTTGTTATTGCAGGTACTTTGCATCCTACCCTTTCCTTCTGTTGGGTTTCAGCTAGCCAGAGCCTTCTTCCCCAAAGTGGAAAGACCTTAGATTTTCTCTTTAGACCTTGTGTCTGAGTGGAAAACAAGCCAACTCAACTCAACCCAACCCAACCCAACAGAACCCAACCCAACAAGCCATTCAGGAAATCCCTCTCCATGGTTCTTTTGAGGTAGCAGTCCTATGCAAGTCCTCTGACAGAAGCAAGGGGTCTGAAGGAGTGTGAACTCATGGCTGCACCTCAGCTGTTACCCATTCCCACCCCACCTTCTCCTGTCCCTTGTTTCTTTGACTGTTGTGGAAATAGTGCAGTGTACATCTTGTGCAATGCACTGAAGTGACTCAGGGGAGCTGTGCTGGTTCTAAAGCTGCTTATGGCAACCTAGAAGGCCTGAAAATGCCTGAGAGCAATGATACTTCAACCTTTTATTGAAAACCAAGTAAACCATTATAAAGATGCACTGCAGTACAGCTGAGAAGCATTGTTCTTCAGAAAAGTGATGCAAAAAATCCTTCTCCCTTTAGCCCTGCTCTTTCAAACACTTTTTTGTCCAGCATTGTGATTTCTTTTGCTTCATCTTACATAACATGACAGAAGTGGAAATGACAGCCCAGCCCTAGAAACTGAAATTAGTTTCCTGAAGAACATGCCTCAACTGACTTATTATGATTATAGATCATGGAAATTCACTGATTACTGCAAATGAGGAAAATATAGTAAGCTCCCTCCGAAGGGATAAAGTAGCTATAAACAGGCCAGCACAAGCAAATAAATGCACCCTGAGATAAGCGTTTTGAAAGCAATAGAGCAAGGAAGATATGAGAGGGACTAATCATTCACCGACAACAAACTATTTTATTTGTCCATAATGAGGCATTTGAGGGTGTTTTAAAGTTTCAGATTGTCACTGAGTGAACTATTCTCCTATTAATCTGTTAGAGAATTGGTAAACAGCCACAAAAGGAGCAGCACATGCCTAGGGCATTAGAGGGAAAATTGCCTACAGATTATAGTAAAGCTGTTCTCCAAAGGCTGGAAGAACACCCAAGAATACTACCTGTGCTGATAACACTATCTCTGCAAAGGAGAAAATGCTTAACAATTATTTACAACACCAAGAATGGCCACATTTTTCTGAGTGCCTCTATAAAAGCAGCCAGGGACCAGGTTTATGACATACAAAGCAGCCAGGTAGAGAATTACCAAAAGAAAAAACCCCAAAGTATTAGATTTGCCTGAGGAATGTTTGGGAAAGGGAAAGAAATGGAAGCTTTCTACATTTTATGCAGGATTTTTTTTTTCTCTTTTATTTTGAACCTCAGCCTTCTTACATACCCCTTCTCCATGTCCAGGCACTTTTAGGGGTGTGCCTTTTCAGGAAGCAGGTAGATTGTCTGCTGTTATGTTGGTCAGTATGTCACACTACATAAAACAGGCTGTATTATCCACAAGGCATTTTAATGAATCTGTATTTTGTTCTCTTTTTCTTGCACCATATTGCAGAAGGTCTCTGCCAGGAAAAAAGCGGCCGGGGGGGCGGGGGGGGGGCGGGATGGGCAGGGAAGGGCTTTCCTGAAAAACATTTAAAAATATTGTGTCTGTCACACCAGGAGTCACACAATTGTTACAGACACACTGCACAGGCACTGCTCAAGGCCCAAGTAATGAAATTGGATTGTTGAAAGTGAACCCTTTCTGGATACATTACACTCGGGAAGCGGGGGGAATAGCAGGTTATTTTTCCACCAAAAAAAAATTGATATCTGTGGACCTTGAGCAGTCATCACTAAGACACTGTTTACTCAAAATATATTTTGGTTCATACCTTGTGCCTGAAGTATTTCAAAACAAGAGAGAATAAATTTTTGATGGCAAAAAAGACATTAGAGTTAATATAGATTGTATTTTAAGATTAGAACAAACAACAGAGAGATGGCAAAAACCTGATGTGCAGTCTAAAAGTCTCTGGATAGGAACACAAATGTAAAAAAATAACCCAGTTTTCCTCTAAGTGATTGAAAGAATGCAGATAGATCCCCATGACTTACAGGTCAGTACATCTCCATCTGCACAGGAAGGAAGTATACAAAGATGTATGGGAATTGTAAATAGGGTGGGTGGAAGAGTCTATTTCCATACTGGCTGCTGAAACTGTTAATACAGGAAAAAACAAAACAAACAATGTGAAGGAGTAGAAAAATACCAAACAGTGGATACAGGCATACTCAAAAGAGCCAGGGAGAACACTGAAAAAATGCCTTTAAGTGAGTTATCAGGTCCTACTTTTACTTTAAGGTATATTAGTCATGGCAGGCAAGTCAAATGCATTCAAGACCTTATCTATATGTGATATGAATGAGTAGAAAAAGAATTTCCATTTGCATCTGTAGGCATGAAAATTCTTAAATGCTTTGATATATAAGAGAAGTATAGATAACACAGATCACAAAGTTTTAGTGACATTTGTAAAAAAAGAATAAGTAGACACACATTTCTAATATATGTGAACTACTTTTTTCAGGTGCTGTTCAATGGTTTAGTACTAGAAAATACACTTGGAAAATATGTGATGATACCCAATATTTTGTCTTTAGCTTTCAAACAGAGTCAAGATTTAGCAAAAAAAGTAGCCTGATAATATGTCAGAAAATATCTAAAGAGACATCCAAAGTTTGAATATATTCCTTTGCTTGTTCAAAAAACTGAAGCAAACCACAAAATATTTTGGATTCTGGATAATAGTATGCTATTTCAGGTACAAAGAAAGTCAAATGAACCAATGGAGGAGTCAGAATCTGCTTTATGGGGGAAGACTGAAACGACAGAAACCCTTCAATCTGAATTAAAAACTAAAAATGACAACAGGGTGAATAAGTTTAAAGCTGATTAAATAATTCAGGTGATGATCCTGCAATACTAGGAATAGGGAATACTCAGGCAATACTGAGATTGGCTTAAAACACGTGAAAATACTACCTTGTGTGGCAGGGAATGCTTGCTGTCAAACCTGAGGAAGCAGGTTCAGAGAAGGTTTAGACATACCAGAGATCCAGAAACAGATGCATAAAAGGGCCTAGGCAGGGATGCACCCTCTAACACACAGTATAGTCCTGAAGGCTGGAGCAATACCAAGGCCAGCCCAGACTGCACAGAGTGCCCATTCTCCTGACCTTCCAGAAAATTACTGCTGTATCTGCCACATATTGTATTGTTGGAGGTAGAGTCTGGGGCAGGACGGACCATAGGTCTGGCAGACTGGGGCATCTCCTATGGTGTTAAAGTGGTTCTTCTTATAAGAGATAAATGCAATTAAGAAAACAACCAACACCCTTTATGTTTCCGTCTCTTTTTCTTCCCTTATTCTTTCCTCTGTTGTTTGTATCAGTTCTTATATTAAAGAGTTATCAATATAAACAGTCCCAATGATTTCTTATTGTGATTATCAAATCATATTCTTTGTAGTTATAAATACATATCAGATCCACCTCTTCTTGTTCCCATTCTCCCGTGTGCATCTCATCGTTCAAAACCACATCCTCTCACATGGCAAAAGAAGCGGCATGAAGGGAAGCTAAAACTGAATAACTTCCCATTATTTTTTTTTCTGTTTACCCAGAGGCTTTCACTTCCAGAGAGATATTAGAGTGCTACTTCTCTCAGTCCAGAAGTGCAGCCATCTCAAAGGCAGACTGCTGCAAGTGTTTAATCGTTCCCAACAGCACTAATCAGTAGATAAGGACAGGAGGTTAAGAAGGATACTATGTTGGAATATTATGAACAAACCCATTTCAAAGGTCTTGTATTTCTTCAAAGTAGTCATGGAGAAGACAAAAAAAAAAGACAGACATAGATAAAATGCAAGCATTGGAGAAGGCAATCAGAAAGGGTACTGGATGTGTGACAGGATTACAAAGGGGAAAGGTGAATGAATTGTTTTGCAGCCAACTTCTTTTAAAACAGGGAAACTTGGGTCTCTGGAGCCCTTTAACCTTTGCTACATGTGGTAACAGTTTGGTTTAAGGAAGGTTTTCTTCATAATTTAACAATTAATCCTTGATGATACTCTGGCAAGGCAGATGGCTTTTTAAGCTGTGGTATAGAAAAAGCTGTTCTGCAGTAAGAGCAACAATCCATGAAGCCATTACACATTTCCCTACCCACCCTATGTTACTTTTTAGCAGGACTGCTTTTCTGTGCAATTCTTGTTTTTGTCTTGTGATTCTTTCTCTCTCTCTCTTTTTTTTTTTCTCCAGAAAACTATTTTTCAGTAAGACACAATCAGAATAAGAGTTTCAAAACCCTTCAATTCTCAAGGCAAGGAATTAGAGAATGTGTGTTCCTAGGAAAAGCAGAAAACCCAAACTGGATTGTGGATTCTGTGAAAAAAAAAATCAGTACAAACTGGTGTTTAAAAGGTACAAATGCTTATTTCCTTAATGCAGACATACGCTATAACTACAAATCTAGATTCTACTAAGATTCCAATCCCTCCTCTGGCCTAAGCCAGATGTACCTATAATATGTAAAAAGGAGGTTCCCTGTTTCTTATCTTTCTTCTTTAGCTGTTATGGCCATCTGCACATCTTACTTGCCAATAAGAACTGAAGCCAGTAGAACTTCACAGTTGCCTGCTTTGAAGATGTCAGTAAAGCAATTCAGGGAGATTTCAATTAAAAATAATTGAAAAAAAATAATCATATTTGGATACTACAAGTCAGAAATGCAAAACTTTTTATTTTGTTTGAAAGACTGCTATTTTATAGTGCTATAATGTTTATTGTTATATTTCTGTGAGAAATTCCAGAGGCCTGGACTTATATAAAAGAACACGTCAGGACAGTTTGACATTGTGCTCAGCATCACTGTCATGAAGTCCAATAGCTCTTAGTTGTATTTACTTGCTTTGAGCAGGATGTAAAAAGAATTATTAATGCCTGATAGGCAGAACAATTATATGTGGAGCCAGTTCATGTTACATGAGCCATGGTAGAGTTTAGGATTCCTGAAGCATTCTCTATTTGGACTTTCCTGATTAGGGGACAGAATGCTCAAATAAAATTGAACCATTTAATGAATTTTAGAAGAAATAAAAACATACTGTCCTCTGATCATTGATCAAGGAAAGTTTCTAATGAGTCCAGTGGATAAGGCAAGCTGTCCCAAAATTCATACTAAGCAAATTAAGTCCTGAAACAGGAAAATACAGCAAGATCTGTTGAGGAGTTGGGCTAATCTTCTTGGCACATTACTGTGCTAACCCAGCTATGATGCTCCTGCATCCAACCAGCAATCTCTGCCCTGCTTCACTCTGCAGAGATGCCAGCTTTCTCTGGCTGAGCTGAAGATTCCTTCATTGTGCTCCATTATACAGCTGGAAAGATGTCTCCCATCTCTCCCATATAATAAGAAGTTATGCTGTGCCACTGGCTTTGTCAGAAGGTGAGAAGAAAGCCAGCTTCTGCATCATTCCCAGGCCTTTTAGAGCCCTGATAACCAGTCCACTGGGCGTTTCAACAACCTTGGCAGCTTATGGACCAGTATGGATGAGCTGCTGCTGAACAGGTTCATCTTGCTTAAATCTCTTAAAGGACCAGGGAGCAGCATACAAGATTTGTGCCCTCTGTCTCTTTAGTAAGAGAGATATATATGCCTCTTATCTGTCTGTAACCCTCTCCAAGGGCTACAAGGAAGTCAGATGAATACAGATGGATACATGCAACCTCATGTGTCACTCAGGTCTGATCTGTTCTCCTTGTCAGAGAGACAGAAGTTAGATAGTAAGTGGCACAGAATCCACTGGCAGCTGGTCACCTCCCAGCTTTTCCCTTCCGTCCACAAACACATCAGAGCACTCAAACGTGAAGAGCAAATTTTTCCATTAAGAAGTATGCAATACATTGATTTGTTTCCATGCTGGTACAATCCCTAGGATCCAGCCTAAGGTTAGTCTGCATGGATTCCTTTAAGATCTTTATTTATACTTTCTCCCTCTTCTCTGTTCTTTAAACATTCCTGTTTCTTCCTGAGCCTGTGCACGGTATGAACACATACACTGTGCAAGGTAAAGCAAGGTACTGCCAGAGTAGGGCAGGGACAATCAGAGCTGCACTTCCTGCCACAGCAAGGTATGAGACCTGCAGATGGAACTTGTCAGACTGTGACAGGTTGCAGTCACAACAGAAATATTTTCTTTAAAGAAAAGGCATGAAAAATATTTTATACTTTCAGTAAAAAATAGGTCAAGTTAAATACATAGGAGGGTGCTGCTTAGAATCTGTATTTCTCTGGACTTCCACTTTCTGAACCCCAGCTTGATTTGATCAGTCTTCAGATTCACCATTCAGATTACAATAATGCTCACTCAGGACTGCACCAGGAGCAGAAGATTCAAGAGGATTATGTAATACAATTTATATTATACAATATATGTATTGTATACATTGTATAATGCCATTATTATTCAATGTATTTAGAGAAGTTTGGAAAACAAACAGACTTTAGGTTTGTCTTCTACTTGCTATTGAACAGAGAGTGGTATCAACAATGTAATTTTAGATGCAACTTTCCTTCTCTTGCAATTCTAAGCAAAGACAAAACTTCAGAAATGCTAGGTTCATTACTAGGTTTCCTCAGCAAAATTAGAAAACATGATTCCTATAAGTTAAATTATATCATCCATATATATTAATGGGTATTCACTTTTAGTATTATTCACCTGCTCTATCTGTTTAGCCCTTGCTAAAATAATTTCTATTCTTGGTCATCAAGAAGGAGTTTTCACCACTGGCATACAGGCATTTTCACAGCTTTTGGGATTTGGGGGTTGCGGTTGTCCTGAGACTTTGGACATTTTCTATAGTTTCTGTGAGTGACTGCTGAAATTATGTGTTTGAGTAATTTCTTTGTGTAGTAAGAATTTCATAATCCCTTTAAAAAGCTCCTTGCTTGTGATGCTTATACTCATTTGGTCTGACAGACTATTAAAGAAGAAGAGTTACTGATCTCAGAAGAAAATTTTTTCCTGTTAAGTGTGCACTTCATTTTACCTTTTCCTCTCCAGCAGTGACTGCACCTCAAAACAATAGTTTGTCACCTTTATATGTTTCATATGAGAATTGTTCTTTGGGGAGAAAGCAAAGCAAGGGGAAAGATAAAGAGCTAATCCCAGATCAATCACACTAATTTTGAAGGGGTTTGATACATGTGGCACAAACATTTCTGTCTGATGGACTTCATGCTGGTCCAGGTCCTCGTGTCAGAGAAAGCTGCAGACTTGCTGTGCTGGCTGCACCTTGAAGCTCCCAGAACAAGCACAGGAGAGCTGCAGGTGTTTGCCACAAGTATCTTTCCTGCACCAGCGAGAGTCCCATAAGAGCTCTGCAGACAGCTTATACTGCACCCAGGGAAACCAGAAACAGCACATCAAAGGAAGTAACACCAAATTCCTCTTACGCTATTTCTTTCCTCTCTAGGAATGATATTTATGAAGGGATTATTTCTTTCCTTCTGTCTCTCCTCTGCATGCTCTATGGTCTCCATGACACATCTCCAGTCAAGGACTTGCTTTGTTTTCTGCACAGGCTTTTGCTTAGTGACTTCTGCAGTTCCTTTCAGTGTAGTTGAGATAGCACCTGCTAGTCTAAAAGATCAATTAAAATACAATCGTGGGAAAAAAAAAAATCTCAGCATCCTAGAATGAGGTATGTTAGACTGTGGGACAGTTAGACTGTCTCCTGGGGATGTGGTGGAAATGACTTTGCTTGCAACTTATAGAAGCGCTGAAACAAAACACTCTTAACACACTTATAACAAAATTATAAAGAGAAACTGAGGTTTTTTCCCATGGACTAAATTGGGATTTAGTGGTAGGTCAGTGCAGGCATTTTTAATTCTGTTTGTTTTTCCCTCTTGCCTATAACAGTGTGCAAACAAGGAAGGAACAATTTTATTTATTAAAAAATAAAAAGGTTAATCAAAAATCCACAGAAAACCACTTATTTTAGGGAGTGCATTTTTTCCATGGTTTAATTGAAACTACTGTTCACTACATTTCTGCAACATGTTCAAAGTCCATATACTACCTTTGTTTTGGATTAAGCCTTATTTGCTTTAAGGAAGCATCTTCTTTGAAGTGGACATTCTCCAGACTTTAAATAACGTAACTTGCTTCACATTTCTGTAATTTTCCAAAATTGTGTTAAATCACACGTTCTTTTTCTGAGCTGATAAGCATCAGCTCCTTGTCTGACTTAGTTATTACTTGTCACTGTTTCCCCATCCACAAACTACATTAGATTTAAGTTTGCACTAGCAAACCCCATATTGCAAGTTTATGCAACCCCATGGAACATGCCATAACACTCGTCCATCCAAATCTACTCTGAGAATGCTATGTCCTTCTACCTCTTCATATAAATTACAATGATACAAGAATTATGGAATATACCTGTGAACTCAAATAGTCCTGTAAATGTGAAGGAAGTGACTTTCATGCTACTTTAAATGTGGAAGTAATATTAGATATCCATGGTACATCAGGAAAAGTCAGGCTTTAAGAGCTTCTTTCATTTGCCCAGGTGAAATGTGATAAATCATATATTCATAATTTGAAGGTAAAGCCAGAATAAAATTCTATTTAAATGCAAGTGGATACTTATGAAAGTTATTGCATCCCTCTATCTCTCATTTACACTGTTATATAAGAAAAAAATCAAAACAAGTCTTGGAAGGGCCAAGTCCTTCCCTGTCATTTTTTTTTCCATTGCAAATACACTACAGTCCACTGAATACTGTGGGACTGCCACAGCTGCCATGTCTGGCATTTATCTGTGAAAAAAATTGAAATGTTAGATGGAGTAGAGCATAGATCCAAGCCTACACAGAGCTCGTGTCTGTAACACAGTGAACTAACCCAAGATTTTTCAAATACAGATGACAATGGCTAGCTGAATAAAAATATTTACCTCTGATTTTATAGCTGATTTCAGACTGTGCTTGTCTTTAATCTCGGGTGGAAGGGTAGTGGAGCTTCTGGGAAATAAAATAAATAAATAAATCTGAGAGAGAGCAGATATTTAAGTGCTTAGCTGTGGGCCTGTAAATATGATGGGAATGGAACAGCTGGGATACCCGGATTTGTTCTTTTAAGAGTTGGCTGTAAAGGAGATTTCTTTGCGCTTCCCATTGATTCAATTTCAAGAACATATCATTGCATGAATTTATTTCTGGGATAATCAGTGACTGTCATGAATATCTGTAATGAACTTACATATCCTTGAGATGAATTCATGGAGGCCTGGATCAATCCCAACAATGCAACAGTCATCTTTTAATAAGTGATTCCCTGTACATGTGGAACTGACAAACCTGTGCAAGTGGTAGGTCAAATTCCCGACTCCCCATCTAAGGATAATTTTAAGGTTTTTAATCACTCTTTTTAAGCCTGAGCTTCATATTTGGTTTTATTTCAAGCTCCCTACTGTACCTGGTCTTCCTGTAGGCTTTTGGTTTTTATTTTCATTTGGTTTCAACAGATGTTATTTACTGCTATTTCACTTTGCTTTGGAGAGGATTTATCATTGAGATGTATTTTCATTTTAGTGCGTAAATACATTAAATCCAGGCATGAGGCCTGACCAAAACAGCTGGAAAGTGACACTGAAATTAAGGCTATAGTGCTGCTTCTCTAATCTGCTGAGCAGTTTATATAAATGCAGTTTAAATAAAATGAATCTGCAAACAGAAAAGCTTAAAGGATATTAAATCCTGGCTTTATAAATGATGGTCAGGCTAGCAGGAACCACCCCATACTGTGTAATTTTTCTCTTTCATGTAACAAGGTTACCTCCCAAGCTTTCTGGAGTAAACTTAATTAAAGCCAGTGGAGAGAAAATGCAAAAGGGGAATGGTAATAGATTTTACTTCAGAAATCAAGTGCATTTACATATCTATCTATCTATCTATCTATCTATCTATCTATCTATCTATCTATTTGTCGGCTAGAGGTATGTCTCTCTAGTCTTAGTGGGAGAAAGCTTAATTTCTTTTTATTTTTATCCCTAGGATATTTACACTCATACACGCAATCATAGTGAGCAGAGAGAAGAAGGTTGGGGAGGAGTGGACTCTTTCTGTTTCATGGGAGAGAAAAGCTCACTACATAATAAAGGTTTTTGAAAGGACAGAATATGCTACACATGTTGGCAATGAGTTTGTCAGTGTTCCTAACATTTCTATACAGCTGTAATCCATGCATTTAATAAAATATTGATATATATCTCCACAGTTCTATTGTGCAGCAAAAATCTCAATGGGATCTAAATTAAACACTTCTGCAATGAGTTGGAGAATGCATGTCATTTCTTCCCCTGGAGAAAAAACTTTGTGCCATCCCATCTGCTGTTCCAAATGCCAGACTTCAGAAATCTCACTATATGGGAGGGCTGTTGTAGAGAAGTACTTGCTATTTTATTTCATATTTTGTTTAGCCTGGTAAAACATCCTCTTATCTGTTTGTATCACTGAGCTGTTGCTGAGCCACAGGCCCAAGTCTAATCTCAGACTGATGAAATGCATCCAACATGACATTTGCCTCAAACTGCTCATAAATAATAATAATACTACTTTACATTTATATAACCCTTTTCAGCAAGAGCTCTCCCAAAAGGCCTTTTTGACCTCCAATTTACCTATTGTGAGTCTCAGTGAATTAGAGACAAGCGTAACACTCTCTACTCCACTACCACATACAATGTGGCAATAGCTGTGAGACATTTTACAAATGTAATTTTACAAATTACATTTGTGATGAGAATCCAGTCATCTTAGCTATGTGATGCTCAATAATCCATCCCAGCAGAGATCACCTGTAACATTATCAGTGTCTCAGTGGTTCAGACAGCTGTCAACTGTATTAAAAGCTCCCTGCCCAGTAAGTATTGCCCCCTTTCTTCCAAATCTGGCATCTCTAACCCTCAATTAACTACACAGACCTTAGCTTGACAATATTTACTACAGGAAAAAAAAAAAAAAAAAGCTTTTAAGTGCAGGAATTTACAACTCATTGTTTACCAAAACCAGAAGTTTAATGGATTCTAAAAAAGTAGATTTCTGGAAATATTCTGAATTTAAGGTGTTTGTGCCTCAATCCTAACCAAAAACATATGGAAACATTCAAATATACCACCATGACACTGCCACATTAAAAAGGTTGTGTAGGTCATATCAAAACAGGGCTTCGTTCTGCTTGTAGTCAGGATTTTTTTCCACTTCGCCTTACAAGAATATATTTTCAAAGGCATCTAGGCATCAAACAATGCAGGTAGGAATTTTCAGATTCATGTGCTGTGTCTATTGCAGCTTGAAGCTTAAATTCCATGAATAAAATTGCCTTGGATAAATCGTGAAGGCTGGCTTTAGCAATCTGCCAAAGCACAGCACCTGTCTACATATCTAAAAAACTCACTGTGAGACATTTTCTCCCTGCTCCTGTTGAGAGCAGAAGTACAGCTCTTATTGCCTTCCAAAGGAACAGAATTTAGCCAATGAGGCACTTTTACTTCTGTGTAAAACCTCCTTTTTTGATTAATAGAGAGTACAATGTTTTTTTAAAATAGTTTTCAATTACTTAGGTTACTTTAAAATACCTTTATGGCTCAAAGACTATGTCAAAGACAGCTGATGACAAAGGTTACCACAACACATGGTAATGGAAAGAGAACACACCAACTGTGAACTTGAAACTCTTAGCAAGATATAAGAGACCCAAACATAAATTCCTGTTCTCACCTTGCAGTGGGAGCTCAGGGATTTCAGCTATTTTGGTGTGATTTTTTAATAATTTGGTTTTATTTTAAAGATGCTTCTTGGTTAATCCATTTTAGCTCTATTCCCAAGATAATTCCCATAAATCCATTATATATCACCTAGTTCTTGCAAAAAGGCTAATGTGATCAGCAATTATCAAAAGTAAACAGGATGATGATTTTATCACACATTACACATTGAATCAATAGTGTGAGAAAAAGTCTAATGAACCAGTGATTTTCTCTACATGTTGTAGCCTGCCTCTATATATTGTTCCATCCTATTTTGATTTCTCACCTGCTAATACCCTTGTCCCCAAACTGCAAACATTTCCCATTTCTCTTTTGTGTCTGCATGTCTCTACTGGAAAACTCAGATATGTATTTGCTATACAAGGACAGTAGTTTTCAAATCTGTATTTAGACTAAAGCCCCAGGTAGAATTAAAAATCTTACAGCGTTCCAGCTCTAACAGCAAACATCCCATAAACTCACAGTTAAGTTAAATGCATTCTACACACCATCTTTACAATCTGGCATCTGATAACCTTTGGGTTTCAGTTTGGTAAGTCAATGATTGATTTTGTAACCTAAGTGTGAGCTACTCATTTATACCTTCCTCACCTGTGAAGTAATCACAGAAAAATGTGACTGGGAGCAGCCCTTAGGAGAAGGACTTGGGGGTGCTGGTGGATGAGAAGCTCAACGTGACGCAGCAATGTGCACTCACAGCCCAGAGAGCCAAACATATGCTGGGCTGCATCCAAAGCAAAGGACAGCAGGGCAAGGGAGGGGATTCTTCCCCTCTGCTATGCTCTTGATATTCCACCTGGAGAAATGCATCCAGCTCTGGGGTCCCAACATAAAAAAGTCATGGACCTGTTGGAGCAGGTGTAGAGGAGACCACAAAGATGATCAGAGGGCTGGAGCAGCTCTCCTATTAAGGCAGCCTGAGAGAGCTGGGATTGTTCAGGCTGCAGAAGAGAAGACTCTGAAGAGACCTTAGAACACCTTCCAGTACATGAAGCAAACAGGTACTGAAAGCGGGAAGACCTAAACGACCTAAAAGAGAGCTGGAGTGGCACTTTTTACAAGGGCATGAAATAACAGGACAAGACAGAGTGGCTGTAAACTTAAAGAGAGTAAGTATGGATTAGATATTAGAAAGAAATTATTTACTGTGAGAGTGGTGAGACACTGTAACAAGCTGCCCAGAGAAGTGGTGGATGCCCCATCCCTGTAAGTGTCTGAGTCCAGGTTGGATGGGGCTTGGTCTAGTGGAAGGTGTCCCTGCCCATGGCAGGTGAATTGGAAAGTAGATGATCTTTAAGGTCCTCTCCAACATAAACCATCCTAGGATTCTATGAAAAATAAAGCACTTTCTAATAAAAAAGTGTTCAGACCTCTGTTCAAGCCAGAAGGAATTTTGATAGTTCTGATTTTATGGACTGTAGACTAAGGTAGCAGAATTATGTTGATTTTCTTACAGGGGATAGAAATAAAGAGAAATGAAAGCAGATGGATCTGCCCTAGCAGTGAACCATTGGATACAATACTTTGCTTCAGTGAGTATCCAAATGATTTTCAGGTAGTTTGGTGCATAGGTAATTTATGTGCTTCCTTCTCTGCCTGCTATTTAGAAGCTGTTTCTCAAGAAGGGATTGTTCTCTGAACTGTTCACCTTTGCATGCACTATTTCATTCTTAACTCTTCTAATATTCTTCTTAAGGTTAACTTAGTGAAGTCAATTCAATATACTTTTTTTGTTGCACTCAGAGACTGCATGTGGCTGGGGTCAAACCCAAAACCTGCAAATGAGCTCCTAGGTGACTGCTTGCTTGATGACTGCATGTATCATGCCACAGAGGCTGTCCCAGCCATCAGATGTTTGCCATCACTAACCAGAAGCAACAGTGTCCCTGCAAAGGCAATGCTGCCAAGTACCTTGTATTTTGACCAAATATAAAGATTCTTCTTTAGGCACCCAAATACAAAAACTAGCTCTTAGATACAGCACATTTCATTTAATACTTTGGAGTATAAAACAGAAGTCTGAAGCACAAATTACCATCTCAGGCAAGCTGTACCTGAAAACTCTGTGTTAAAACGTGCAGCTTGAGTACCTCATTTTCCTGACCCCACAAACAGATAGAAAGGCAGCCCTGATTTCTACAAATATTCTTACTTTTGTAGTCCTCACTGAGACATTTAAAAGCCCGTCAATACATTTAACAGTTCTCCCCTTCCCTTGGCGAGGGTGTCTAAGCTAGAGAAGTGTCACTAGAGAGCGCGACACGAAACATGCAGAGACGGCAACTTCAGCCAGTGAAAGGCGGAGAAGAACTCAGTTTATTTTGATTCACACATTATATAGAGTTTTGAGAACAGCCGTGGATTGGAGAGAGAGGTCACCACCTCTCCAACCATACTGGTCAATAAAAGAGTCCATCAACCTTTCTCCTCCCAGGAGAAGGAATGAAAAACAAAGAGAGAGTTAGCAAAACATCTGCGTGTTTACAGAAAACCTCGTGAGAAACTTTATCATAGAAATTAAAACATCAGAAGGCTAAAATTCAAGGCAACAGAGAAGCAATGCTATTCTTATTGACAGATAAAAAAATCTTTAGAGGAGGCAGCTGGAAAAACAAAGATTCTTCAACCACAAGAGGACCTTAGTACCCAAAAATCATAATGGTGAACTAAATAAGTTCAGGATCTCTGTACAAAAATGTTTCAAACAATTCAGAAAACTGTAAAACATGTGTAAATACATGTAAATACATGTAAAATACATGCTTCAATGCCTACAACAATCTGCTGTTAAAAAAACCAAAACAATAACAAACAATGTAAGCCCCACCCTCAAATACTTAAACAATCCAAATGTGTATAAAAATGGAATTATTATAAGGAATTTCCAGGTATCACCAGCATATCTATTTGGGTTAAGCTACAAATATACACAAACTCATATCTTTGGAGATTCCCAAATCTTTTAGAATCATCTGAATGGCTACGCAAGAGCTGACACAAGTAGATTTACAGAAGAACATAAATCTTGGCAAAACACTGCGTAGTAGTTCAATTATCCTGCTTCAGGGAAATCTAATTTAATTGCTGGAATGCAATCACTTCCGATAAGGTTTGATATGAGCATCATTTATTGTCAGTAAATGTATCTTCACCAGATGTTCTTTCTACAACAACTAAATTAAATTGATAGTCACCCACTTCAAATCGCAAACTATTTGTTGCTACTATAATTTGTAAACCATCTAGCCAGAGGTCAGTAAGTTATTTTACCAAGAAAAATAAAGATTATAGCTTCTTATAAAAAAATACCACATCCCCCAGTATTTATTATTGGAGAGTGTGTTTTCGCTATGCACAGTTTCTCCTTGCTCAGTAATTCATTACTGTGTGGCCCACTTCCTACAGACTACTCTGTTGTGCCATTTCCTGGAGGATGAAGTCCAACATCTCACCTCATGGATGTTTGAATGAACTTTTCTAAAACTTGACATTTATGGATACTGGGAAATTGCTATAGTGGGTCGACTCCAGCTGAATGCCAGGCACCCACCAAAGCCTCTCTACCATTCCCCTCTGCAACTGGACAGGACAGAGGAGATGTAGAAAAGACTTCATGGGTTAAGGACCAGGAGAGATCACTCACCAAATACCATCACAGGTGAAACAGACTTAAATTAGAGATAATAACTGAATTTATTACTAACAAAATCAGAGCAGGATAATGAGAAGCAAAACCAGACCTTAAAGACACCTTCCCTCTACCCTCCCTCCTTCCCAGTTCTACCTCCTACCCCCAGAGGCACAGGGAGACAGAGAATGGGGGTTATAATCTGTCCATCACACGTTTCTGCTGCTGCTCAGGGTGAGGAGTCCTTCTCCTGCTTCCCCTCCTTCCGTGGGGACCCTCCCGTGAAGTTCTCCATTAGCTTCTCCAATGTGATTACATCTTACAGGCAACAGTCCTCCCCAAACTGCTGCTGCATGGGTCACTCTTCCATGGGGGTGCAATCCTTCAGGCACAGCCTGCTCCAGCTTGGGTCCCCCACAGGGCACAAGTCCTACCAGGAAACCTGCTCCGGTGAGGGTTCCTCTCTTCACAGGCCTGCAGGTCCCTGCCGGGACCCTGTTCCGGCCTGGGTCTCCCACGGGGTCACAGCCCTCTCTCAGGCTGTGACAGAGATCCACCTGCTCTGGCCTGGGTCTCCTTCCCGGGCTGCAGGTGGATCTCTGCATGCCCGTGGATCCCCATGGCTGCAGGGGCACAGCTGCCTCACCAGGGATGCACCATGAGCTGCAGGGGAATCCCAGCTCCAGTGCCTGCAGCATCTCCTGACTCTCCTTCTGCGCTGACCTTGCGGTCTGTTGTTCCTCTCACATATTCTTACTCTGCTCTTCCCTGATCACAATTACTTCTGTGCAATAACTTTTTCTTCTTCCTGTCAACTCTGTCACCGCAGAGGGGTTACCACCATTTCTAATTGGCCCAGCCCTGGCCAGTGGCACGCTTGTCTCAGAGCCATCAGGGATTGGCTCTGCTGGACATGGAGGAAGGTTCTGGCAGCTTCTCACAGGAGCCACCCCTGTAGTCCCCCTGCTACCAAAACATGTCCATGCAAACTCAATATACTCTAACATTTTAGCAGTTCTATAAATGCAGCTGAACACAGCTTTTCATTGTTCTAGCTGTGCAAACACAATCTTAAAGACAAATAATGTACAGCTCCAGAAGTCTCTTAACTCTGCAGGTTTGAGAGGTGAGGTATAACTAGAACTCATGCAGACCCCCCCCATGGCTGATGCCAAATGAGGCAGGTAGGACAGCCATTCCTATGTACTTGCATATGTTAATATTCTCTGTTATTTAAGCAGATGAGTACTTAGAGGTTCTGACTTGCAGCATGGTGACATTTGGAATGTACAAGGGCAAGAAATGCAATACAGTCCCAATACTGGAGTTATTTCTACTCTGTAATTCACTGACAAATTCTATCACAAGTAATTTGTATTTATGAAATTGCATAATAGCCTCAAACTTTTTTTTTTTTCAGATGTTAAGCCTATCTAGTGCAATCACACTGTAGTGAATGTATCTATTGTTAGCATTAGCACTGAGAATTTAAAACTGGAATAAATTTTTCTTACCTAGGGAAATTTACATATGCAAACTTAAAGGAGAAAAAAACCCCCAACCTATCGGTATTGAAGTTTTCTTGTTTTCTATGCTAAAACCCCCTTAAAATAATTAATCTTTTGTAGGGGCACAGTTTAGCAGATGTGCTATTTAGGAAATAGACCTTGAAGCTTTATAAGCCTGTAAAATTTGCAAATAGATGAGAACAAACTCCTAGTAAATTAGATAAGGTAATAAAGTATGTACTCTTTAACTAATTGTTGACATAACGCCTAAAGATCTCATGAAATAACTTCAGTTATGCCAGGTATTAATATAAATTAGCTCAGTTGTGAGCATGGTCTCTTCTTAAAAGCTGAATAGATTTGCCATGACATTGCTTTAAAAACCTCTGGAAATACTCTGTGGATAATGATGAATATTGAATGAATTTGCATAACATTAAACTACCTGGAGACATTNTGCTATAGTGGGTCGACTCCAGCTGAATGCCAGGCACCCACCAAAGCCTCTCTACCATTCCCCTCTGCAACTGGACAGGACAGAGGAGATGTAGAAAAGACTTCATGGGTTAAGGACCAGGAGAGATCACTCACCAAATACCATCACAGGTGAAACAGACTTAAATTAGAGATAATAACTGAATTTATTACTAACAAAATCAGAGCAGGATAATGAGAAGCAAAACCAGACCTTAAAGACACCTTCCCTCTACCCTCCCTCCTTCCCAGTTCTACCTCCTACCCCCAGAGGCACAGGGAGACAGAGAATGGGGGTTATAATCTGTCCATCACACGTTTCTGCTGCTGCTCAGGGTGAGGAGTCCTTCTCCTGCTTCCCCTCCTTCCGTGGGGACCCTCCCGTGAAGTTCTCCATTAGCTTCTCCAATGTGATTACATCTTACAGGCAACAGTCCTCCCCAAACTGCTGCTGCATGGGTCACTCTTCCATGGGGGTGCAATCCTTCAGGCACAGCCTGCTCCAGCTTGGGTCCCCCACAGGGCACAAGTCCTACCAGGAAACCTGCTCCGGTGAGGGTTCCTCTCTTCACAGGCCTGCAGGTCCCTGCCGGGACCCTGTTCCGGCCTGGGTCTCCCACGGGGTCACAGCCCTCTCTCAGGCTGTGACAGAGATCCACCTGCTCTGGCCTGGGTCTCCTTCCCGGGCTGCAGGTGGATCTCTGCATGCCCGTGGATCCCCATGGCTGCAGGGGCACAGCTGCCTCACCAGGGATGCACCATGAGCTGCAGGGGAATCCCAGCTCCAGTGCCTGCAGCATCTCCTGACTCTCCTTCTGCGCTGACCTTGCGGTCTGTTGTTCCTCTCACATATTCTTACTCTGCTCTTCCCTGATCACAATTACTTCTGTGCAATAACTTTTTCTTCTTCCTGTCAACTCTGTCACCGCAGAGGGGTTACCACCATTTCTAATTGGCCCAGCCCTGGCCAGTGGCACGCTTGTCTCAGAGCCATCAGGGATTGGCTCTGCTGGACATGGAGGAAGGTTCTGGCAGCTTCTCACAGGAGCCACCCCTGTAGTCCCCCTGCTACCAAAACATGTCCATGCAAACTCAATATACTCTAACATTTTAGCAGTTCTATAAATGCAGCTGAACACAGCTTTTCATTGTTCTAGCTGTGCAAACACAATCTTAAAGACAAATAATGTACAGCTCCAGAAGTCTCTTAACTCTGCAGGTTTGAGAGGTGAGGTATAACTAGAACTCATGCAGACCCCCCCCATGGCTGATGCCAAATGAGGCAGGTAGGACAGCCATTCCTATGTACTTGCATATGTTAATATTCTCTGTTATTTAAGCAGATGAGTACTTAGAGGTTCTGACTTGCAGCATGGTGACATTTGGAATGTACAAGGGCAAGAAATGCAATACAGTCCCAATACTGGAGTTATTTCTACTCTGTAATTCACTGACAAATTCTATCACAAGTCATTTGTATTTATGAAATTGCATAATAGCCTCAAACTTTTTTTTTTTTCAAATGTTAAGCCTATCTAGTGCAATCACACTGTAGTGAATGTATCTATTGTTAGCATTAGCACTGAGAATTTAAAACTGGAATAAATTTTTCTTACCTAGGGAAATTTACATATGCAAACTTAAAGGAGAAAAAAACCCCCAACCTATCGGTATTGAAGTTTTCTTGTTTTCTATGCTAAAACCCCCTTAAAATAATTAATCTTTTGTAGGGGCACAGTTTAGCAGATGTGCTATTTAGGAAATAGACCTTGAAGCTTTATAAGCCTGTAAAATTTGCAAATAGATGAGAACAAACTCCTAGTAAATTAGATAAGGTAATAAAGTATGTACTCTTTAACTAATTGTTGACATAACGCCTAAAGATCTCATGAAATAACTTCAGTTATGCCAGGTATTAATATAAATTAGCTCAGTTGTGAGCATGGTCTCTTCTTAAAAGCTGAATAGATTTGCCATGACATTGCTTTAAAAACCTCTGGAAATACTCTGTGGATAATGATGAATATTGAATGAATTTGCATAACATTAAACTACCTGGAGACATTTGAATCCTAGTTGTATTCCCTGTTTTGTCCCCACCACATTTCATACATAAGTCATATATGTTCAGCTGAAATATCAGAGCACACACCATAACCATTCTTTTTCTAAATGGTCACTGGCTTATCAGAAGAGAGGACTGGACTCTGCAAGTGAAATTTTCCAAACTTTCAATTTACAAAATTTCCAAATTTCCAAAATTTTTAAAAATAAATCCAAGTGAATCTGTGTGAATATGACACTTGTTCTTTGTCCAAGGATTCATAAAAGCCTATTACCTCAAAACAAGAATGTGCTGCTGGGAGCAGAAGCAAGGAAGTCTAGAACTGGTGGATTTCCTCATCTCCACTTCTGATGAACAGTGATGACTATTAAAAAATTGACACCTTTCAATGCTTTCTACAAAGCTATTCTCTTCACAGTTTAAAAAAAACCTGAGCTATCTTGCATAGCACTGTGTAGAAGCACCTGACACTCCTGACTACAATACAGTCTTCTCGTACACGTAAGAAAGCTTCGGTTGTCTCCCAGAGGGTTTTCTGATCACAGCCATCAACATAATTTGATCTGACAGCAGACAAAAACCTTTCTTTAGGACAAAATACTTTACCTACAGACAGCTATACCTGAGCCATGGCTACGTGAGCTCACTTATGGTCTCTAGAGAAATGGAGCGTTGCATGCAGAGAGCCATGGTAAGCATGATTGTGTGACACAAATACAGAGGGATAAAGGGCCACTCCAACCCTGTGCTTCCGTGTCTCACAATGATCTTACTCCAGTTCCTATTTCTCTTTACAGAAGGGACCTATGGAGCACCCAGAAACTTAGGAGGTGTGGGAAAGCAGGGCACGTACAGTGTGCAAGGCCGTGAATCCCACCTATGAGAAATCCCACAAAGCAAGACGGGAACTGGAGATAATAAATCCACTTCCCAAAAAGGGTGCTGGCTGCTGTTGCCTCTAATTGTCCAAGCTGATGGAGAGATTCAGGAGCTCCAGGGAGCTCCACAATCTGCACGAGCTAACTTATCTCTGGCTGCAATTTAACCCAACTTTAATAGCTCCCAGGCCCTCGATAGCAGTTTGACCTGAACTGGAGCTTCTCAAGTGCCTTATTCTATCCCGTGTTATAAAAGTTTTCTCCTTAAGGATATTTCCAGCACAAATCTTTCTTTTGTTTATCATGTCTGAACCTGTAGCAGCAGAAATAACAAATAGGCATCAGGGAAGCTGTGGAAAAGCATCTCTCAAGTTGTTTGGGGTTTGTCATCACCAGAATAAAACTAAGACAGGTTGCTGGCAACAATTTCTCTTTCAGTAAACCTGTTACCTTATCCTATGTTAACAGGAACAGTTAGATTCACAGTTAGTTAGATAATCAATTCCCACTAGTACTACACATGCTATTTCTTAAAAGGCAAGGCGTACCTTTTGGATAAGATTTTGCAAACACATCTAGCATAGAGTACAGTGAAAGAAACAGGTACAAACAGGTGTAAGGATTTTGTCTGACTGCAAAATGAGCCTTACCTCAACTACTTTGACTGGATATCAGTTAACAAGAACATCCTTTCCCTTTAGATTTTCACCCAAGGACATTTTTGGTTTTGTGGCTTTTATAATGGACTTGAGATAGTTGTCTACTTTGTAGTTTTTATACCTTTTAAATCCTAATTATTTTTTGCAGTGTCAAAAGCCAAAATACCCAGGGTTCAATACAAATTGCCACAAGAGCCCATGGAGGGGCTACACTGGACATTCATTTGGCAAACTTCTCCTCTACCAATCTTCTCAAGATAGGTCATTGGAATTTTACCTGACTGCCTAAGTCACTTAAACACTCTTCCTAAGTCACTCAAAGGCTCTTTAGACCAGTCATTTACCAGAAGGCATCCAAAATAAGTTACATAAATTTTCTGCTTGGTGCTAGATCTAACCAGAAAGCAAAATTTGTTTCCAATTTCTGATTGCTGAAAATAGCTACAGTTAAAAAATAAACAATCAGAGGAGTAAGAGTAGGGTTAGTTTTGGTTGATTGATTTTTTTTTTTTAACAGAAGGACAATACTCCTTTGTCTTCACAAATAATCCAGCAAAACTGAGAATGTCTATGCATATAATGACACTTGAAAATAGTTTTCTTAGTGCATCTTTATAGAAGTGATTCAGAATATCAACTCATTTGAGATTACTACATATTGCTTTCTTTTTGTAATTGCTACAACCCAAGTCTTTAGAAATGATGGTTTCTTTAATGTTTATAGATACAAACCTATTAAGAATGATCTTTAAACTAATATGTTAACCACATTGTCCTTCTGCCTTCTGGGATTCAATTATGCTCTCAACATATCAGGAAAACCTCTTACAGCACAGAACTTGTTCCAGGAAGTACTGAAAACCACCTTTGACAAAATGAGTTTTCACCATTATTCCTGTCAATGCTAAACAAACAAACATTATCTGGGGTCAACAGACTGACCTGTAAACCAGAGGATCTTGGCTTGTGGTGTACAAACTACCCACTATCTGCAAAACAGCAGAAAGTATTTAAAATGGCTGAGGAGAATGGGGAGAACACTTTAGAAGAAGAAATATTCCCACCCATTAAATGAAGGAAAGAATTTTAAAGAAGAGAAAATACAAGTACTGGATGACTATTTAAAATTTAGTCTAATTTTTATCTGGCTGAATGTAAGTGTGCCAAGCCATGTACAACACAGTCTACAGAAAGAACAGTTAATTTTTCAATCTTACATGAGTGTAAATGCAACCTTGACCTTCTGAGGTTTTTCTGCAGAACTTATCTATTCAGGCAGCATAATCTTTATTATTGCTGAAGCGTTTAATATTTTCACATTGGTTTGATAACCAGTCGAGCATAAAAACACGGTTATTCCATGAAGCTCTTTGTAGAATCACTTTCCAAACAGACTAACTCTGAGTTATCTTGGGAAGTTTTGTTTTGTAATTTAAGAGATCACAAAATTCTAAATATGCATTGGCCCCCAAACACAAAACACCCAGCTAAGATAAATATTTGCTTTTAGCCTATTTTGATGAAACTCAGTTGTGAGTATGTGTGTATTTTTATCTGCCTCTCTCATCCAACTAAATAACTCTTAATCCAATTTCAGCAACATTGAAGAGAGAGTAAAGGTCTTTGAAGAAGGTCTCAATATTCTGGATGTCAAATTTTCTACAAAATTACTGGAAACAGGTAGCTAGGTAGAGATGAAAGGCCATCCCTTGCCTGAACTGAGTTACAGTGTGACCTCAATTCATAGTAAGCCTCAGGGTATTTACAGAAGCTAGAGAATTGCTGAGTGTCCCAACATGAGAAAAGTTTATGTCTGCAGTCATATTTTTATTAAATGTGACACAAGAATGCTACTTCAGGACTCCAAACCACTGAGAACCAGACCTTAGTACTGCCCAAGGAAACAGTTTTCCAGTTCTCTTCAGGAGTGTTAGACATCTGCACGAGTGATAAAATCTCCTCAGAGAAGAGCCCTTTCTCTGCCATAGAAAACCATTGTCTTATCACAATACAAGCACTGTTTTGTTCCTGAATCCAAAGTCTGAGAACTTGAGTAGGATGTCACATCTCATACAAGGAAGCTGAAAACCATGTAGATACTGGTATTCATGTTCATGTTCATGCATTGCACTTTCGTCTGCTTGGCTTTTATTATGACTCTGTGGAAAATAGCTAAGATGAACTTAACAGCTTTTCTTATTTTTCTTTTTTTTTTCTCTCATTTTTTATTATAAAGACAGCTAAGGAAGACTTTAAGCCCAGCACAGATTACAGCTGCTCAAAACTCATACCCAACTACCAGTAGCACCAGCTGCAATACAGACATATAACCCTCCTTCTCCCAGGAATACCATCCACACCAAGAGATAGAGGAAAACATGAATTTGACTTTTTGACTTTAAGAATATTGACTTTAAGAAACCTAGATAATTCAAAGTCTTTAGGTTATTTCTTCTTACAGAAACAGAAGACAAAACTGCCTTGATTTTTTAACAGGTGCAGGCTTTGAATATTTTTTTCTGTACTTCCTAATCTTCTTGGCTAGTTAAGTAAAATGCAGCACAAAATAGAGCTTGTAAAAGACAGGAGATATATGATGTTCCCAGATGTTGCTGCAGAGCTGCTTGCAGAGGATATTGGATGTTTGAAAAGAGAAAAGGATTTCAGTAACTATTGGGGTTTTTTATCTCTGATTATACCTGCACTTTTTTTAGAACTTACTCTGCTTCTCCTGTGCTGCAGTTCAGCTGCTGACATAAGTAAGGAAACTCTGCAGAGCTAAATCAGTCTAGCATTCCTTGGGATATAAAGGTCCCCTTCCTTTTGTCAGAATATAAGAACTACTACTTGATTGAACTATCTCAACAATGTTTCCAATCTTTTTTATTTTATCAGTAATTTTCAAGTCTCCTGGAATATACTGTTTCATTTTAAAGTCTCCTGGAATATATTGTTTTGTTTAATACTTTACCAGTGATCTGGATGAGGAGACTGAGTGCACCGTCAGTCATTTTGCAGCCAACAACAAGTTGGGCAGGATTTTTGATGTGCTTGAGGGTAGGAAATGTCCCCAAAGGGCTCTGGATCAATGAGCTGAGGTATGAAGTTCACAAAGTCTAAGTGCCAGGTCCTCCACTTGGGTCACTTCACTTCATTTCACTTTACCCCCACATACTTCTACAGGCTTTGGAAAGAATGGAAAGCAGGCCAATAGAAAAGGACCTGGGAGTGCTCGTTGACAGTTTCTGAACATGAGCCAATGTGTGCTCGGGTGGGCAAGAAGGCCAATGTCATGCTGGCCCATATCAGCAAGATATCATCCTGGCCTGCTAGCAAGACTAGAGAAAAGTGTGGTGGACCACATCTTGAATCCTGTGTCCAGTTCTGGGCCCCTCTCTACAAGAAAGACATTGAGGTGCTGGAGTGTGTCCTGAGAAGGGCAGTGAAGCTGTGGAAGGGTTTGGAGCACAAGTCCTGCAAGGAGCATCTGAGGGAGCTAGGGGTGCCTAGCTTGGAGGTTGAGGGGCACTTATAACTCTCTATCACTCTCTCATCCTTATCACTCTTTACAACTCCTTGAAAGGAGGATGTAGTTAGGTTGGGGGTTGGACTCTTTGCTCAGGTGGGAAGTAATAGGACAAAGGGAAAGACATGCCTCAAGTTGTGCCACAAGGTTTAGAATGGTTACTGCAAAAAGTTAAGCATTCAAACAGACTGTCCAGGAAAGTGGTTGAATCACCATCCCCAGAGATATTCCAAATATGGGTAGTCATGGTGCTTAGGGACATGGTTTAGTGGTGAACTTGGCAGTGCTGGCTTAACAATTGGACTTTATGGTCTTAAGGGTCTTTTCCAACCAAAATGCTTTTATGTGTACCAGTCAAAGAGCCAGCACAGGTGACATCTCTATACAGGCCCGTAACATAAGAGCACCTTGAGTTTTTCTCAAAGTACAAAATTGCAAACTACACTCCTTTGATTTGCGCTCCATCCCCAGTTTCCCCCTATAATCTTAGCATAAGAATGTACAAGGGAACTACAGATCTGACTCCAGCTGTGCCCTGTGTAAGTGTAAGAAATAGTAATCCCATTATGAACTGTAATCACTGGCAGCAGTGAGTGTCATTAGTCACTTTGGTGACGCTAAAGGAGGCAAAAAAATCTGAAAAAATAATGTCTCCATAGTATTAAAAGGCACGTGGTCTGCCCTACTGTCCTCACTTTGACTTCCTAGCCTTGGGTCATTATGGGGTCATTATGTATAAGCAACCATATACTTTAACTACCACTAGGTAGTTAGAACAAGGGTATTAGCGTTACTAGTCTCTGAACATCTTACCTGTGCTGGTTGCTGGCAAACCTTTTGCTGATTGGACTTTCTCATCACTCTTATGCTGCCAGTGTTTAATAATGTTCAATGAGATCCAGAGGTACCAGTGAGCAGTGCCCAACAGCACTGAGCATAACTACTGATTAACTCAGGACACAGATCTTTTGGTAATGGAAACTGTGTAAAAACTTAGGTAATTTGTTTGTGGAAAGATATTGACTTGGAAGTATGTGATTAAGGCACTTGTTAGCACTCAACAACAACAATGCCCACACCCTATGCCCACAAGTAACATCAGAGAAGTAATTAAAAGAAAGAAAACAACTGATTCTATTTGGTCAAAATGGAGCTTTTGGGACATTATTGCAATTAAAATCAGGAAGCCAAACAATCAATAGCTCTAGTAAAATATATTTGAAAACTTTTGTCTTTCTGAGTAAGACAGTTTTAATTCCTTCTCCTGAGCCTCACTCTTGGGAAATTTAATTAGCTCTGGACAGCTGCCTAATGTTTACATGAAGTTTAACCATGCTGGCTTCCACTAGAATGTCTATCAGTACTCCTTATTTGGCCTGATTTTATTTAATGTAGACTCACAACTTACAGCCTTCTCCCTACTGCAATTCTTTTTCCTCACTGAAAGATTTTCATCCACAGCCAATTCCCTTTGAGCATCTAATTTCTCCTTCAGTTGTGTGGGAGGAGCAAGAGTAGCAAGCACAGACTCAGTTTACTAAAGAAGGAGTAACTTACTATTCCATTCCACCTAAAACTCCTTGTGTTTCCCTTGATAGATATTGGTCACATGGACAGGACAAGGAAAAAGTAAGGATGAAGAGTAACATTTGGAAGCTGGCAATTAACAAGAAATCTATAATTCAGTATAAAGTAATGTGTCATAATTCTACCTACCAGTTTTAAAAACTTGCTTACAAACTGAAAGAACAATAATAAAAAGTGAAATTAGTGCTAAATGCTTATATTCTGCACACTGGGAGAGAATTACATCACACTAGAATTTAAAAAAAGCCAGAGAATTCAGCAGTTAGATTTGTTAATTCTGAAAGGTACTACTGCAAAGTGGGGAAGTACAAAATCTAGTTAATGGTTGACATTTTGCCCTCTGTTTAACAAATGGCCAAGATACCTCACATGAACTTGAAAACCTGTTTGGAGAAAGTGAAGGACATACTCCAATTTCACCATGGAACTCACCATGACTTGGGAGGAGGCCAGAAGAAGGTTCTCTAGGAAAGTGTGAGTCTTGAGTACACATCCATCCTAAAACAAGTCAGGTGAACAATAGCATTATCATTTTTTTCACATCTTTAATACACTTCCTAATTAAAGACTTTCTAAGAATCTAACAGGCTAAATTAGAACATTGCAATTCCATTTTCTTTAAAAATGTTTTAATTTAAATAATTACATAGGAAGAACAGAAGTCTCAACTCAAGGATAAGGCTGGTTGTGATGGGATCTCCCCTGTTCTTTGCCAAGTTGTTGAAGTTTCACTCCAACAGACAGAGGCAGAAGAGCCATCATCTCACTCCACATGCCTTTTTGGACATTACTAGAGCAGGTTTAGTCTGGGACAGAAGTGTAGGAACCGCTTACTTGACGGCAGAGATACAGAGAGAAAGAAAGGATCAACAGAGCTTCTGTCTTTTCAGACAAAAGGACCATAATCAGAGAGGCAAGTTTATGAAGTCTTATCTGCATTTCTAATTTGGAACTGATGGCTTTAATTCGGTTGTTGGAGTTGAGGAAACTGTGGGTTCAGGACAGAAAATTCTCTACATCTGTGCCCTGCTTCTGGCTTGGGAAACTGATTAGTGGGCTTGAAAGACAGCTAACGGTATCACAGCTGCAGAATGAAAAATAAGGTAAGCCAGTTAGGAGTTTTTATCTTCTAAAAAGGCAGGACAAATAATAGAGCTTCACCACACAACAGAAGGCCTTTCACAGTGAAATACTGTCAGCTCACTTCTGTGGCAGCATGAACACAAACTGCAGGGTGTGGAACAAGTTGCAGTAAGCTGGTGAAAAAGGCAATTAGTGGGAGCAGAAAACTCCAGGCTATTTCCCTTCTTCCCACACATTATTTTAAGAAAGCACCACTGCATGACACATAACTCCCCTTGCTACCTACTTTACTCTATACTCAAGGAACATTAAGCAGGTAAGGCAGGGTAATGCTGCTCACCCAGCAGAAACTAAGTAAAGATGAACAGGGAAGATCCATTCATTGTCTCTTCCAAAAAAGAACCAGATGATGTCAAAGAAAACTAACAGGTGTCAAGTTTAAAACATGTATTGTTTGTCTTGTAATGTCCAGGGAATCTTCCTGGCACAGAATGTTGGTTTTGTTCACTAATATAGGAGATCCAGTATTGCATACTGACTTGTCTTTTGTGTTGTTTGGGCTTTGTGATTAAACTGCTGAGACTTTACACACAGTCATATATTTAGCAAATACAGTAAACTGGGTGAAGAGGTCAGCATGTAGACAGCAAAAGGAATCAATCATATATCCAAGGATAAATTCTCAATTATATATAAAACAACATGCAGTGAGATCTTTTCATCTGGCTGAACTATAGTAACTACTCTGCTAATCCCATCAAATTCCATTTTATGTACTTCACTGCAGAACACTTGGCCTCAGACACAGTCTAAAAATCTGTTGGAGAAACAGTGTCTCTCAAAGGCCATGCTTACATGCCACGTGTGCTTTTCTTCTCTAAAGACATTTGCCACAACCATGTGGATGGGCTGGCTACAGAAACCTACTTACATTCTATTTTCACTTTGTTGTTGATGTTGTGTTTGTGTTCAGTCAAGATACAGTGAAGGAGTTTGCCTAATTTCCCGGAGAAGCAGCTACAGTGTTACACCCTGGCAGAGTGTGTGCCTTGGCATGTTACACCAAATTATAGAACAAGGAAGAGGGTTTAAATATGATCAGTTCCTACAGGTTTCTTACAAGACAGAGCAGAGAAGAAGGAAGACTGGGATTAGAATTTTTGGAAATTCACTCCTCCTTTTTTATCTTTTCAGGCAATTCTACAGCCAAACATGGCAACCCAGAGTTTGTCAGTACTCTGCAGAGGAGAGCTAATAGGAAAAACAAAAGAAAATATTCTTGGTTTTTAGAGAGACAGCAGAATACCTTTGTATATTTCAGTCAAAAGCCCACATTTAATCAAGACACATAATTTACGAAATTTCTTCATCCTACTGCTTTTTCTTGTTTTCCACAGAAAATGAGATCTATACTCTGTTTCTTCTGCTCCTTGTTCTCTTTCTTCCCCTACAGTAAAGTCCAGCTCCTCCTTTTGCTTTTCCATTGGACAGTGAACAGTTTGGCTTTCGGATGTATTTCGTATTCTGTCGAATGCTTTCTTCTCCACTGGAAAAGCATCCTAAACTTCTTCTTAAAACTTTGACACCTTTTCTTCTGAGGTTAAGGACCGCCACATAAGATGAAGAAGTTGGTATATTTTAAAATCATTAAAGGATACCTTTTTGCCTGGTATTATTACAAACTGTATTTTTGCAGTATGTTATTTCCTCATACATTTACTTCACTCACTCTCTTAATGGCAATAAGATCACAACTACAAACTTGAATTTTATCCACTTGTCTTACCTGGGCTCTTCTTTTCTTGCAACTATCACTGTCTCTGACAAAACACTGGTTTGTACACCTGTGTACAGCTTAAAACTAATAAATGTTCCATTTACTTTCTGGGTAAGAGCTCATTTGTCTTCTACTGAAATCTTGCCTATTTATTTTGTGAAGGTTTGCCTTCCATAAATGGTGCTGGTAATGTCCTCTTACCTAAGTTGTTCATGGTTAGCCAGTGTTTGCAAAAAATGTTTGGATGCTTTCCAGAGTGTGTGGCTTTTTGTTCTTTGCCCCACTCCAGACAGCTCTGCATGCTGTTCTCGTGAAGTCAAGACTTTAAGCTTTACTTCCATTTTTCCCCACATCTCCTTTCTGGGCGTTTGCAGTGACCCCAATGTCTGAACACTGTTCTCCTCTCAGTTCTGCACTTGCCTTTCCCTGTCAAAACCCCATGCTTACTTGAAGGTTAATTCTTATTTCCTGAAGTCTCTCTTTTGACATTTTCCCTTAAACTCAATCATAGGAATTGATCAGGATCTCATGCAGTCCCTTGCAAATTGACAAATCATCTCTTTAGCCTCAGAAGAGAAAAATGCTTTTCTGTAGGATCCTTTTCTTTGTCTACTCAGCTTAATATCTGTCTCTCATATGGGTAATTTTTACCTCGAGTGCAGAACTCCCTCCTCAAATTTCTGTGATGTGGAATATCATTAGTCAATCTATCTTTATTATAAATACGAGTTATCTGTTGTCATGAGGATGAGGCTATATTTTGTTTGTTTTCCTTGTCACTGGCTCCCACAACTCTTAGTACTATTTGAGCACATTCCCATCACCCTCTACATTTCCTAGGTGTTTCAGAGAGGCAGATTGCTAACAGTGATTCCTTAGTTCAGTACCATCAGTGTTCAACAATCACTAAGAGCCAATTAATTTATCAGAGAGCCATTTATTTCAGCGTGCAAGCTCTGACCTCTTAATAAATTACACACATCTTTACTCCATGCAACTGCCCTTTTACCTCCAAAACATCTTATAGGTATGATTATTACAGACATGTGAAAAACAAGGCAGTCCATGGAAGATTTGTGAGGAGAAATAGGATTCATAAGGGACTACTTAAAAGAGAAAGCATGAAAACAAAGTTAGGTCCAGAAGGGAGCAATAACCTGAAAAAGGAGAGGAAAAAGTGTAAACAAGAGGCTCACTTAGTTTTGCTTCACAGCCCCCAATGTACCATGGACCATTCAAGAAAAATGTCATGGAAAAGTCTAAGTATTTCCCCTGAACATGCACCAGTCTTAAAAGAAAAGAGGCTTTTTTTTTTTTTTTGTTCCTTTAAAACCCAAGAAACAGTATGAAGAGGCTCTTCACATCCCCTGGTCACCAGCTGATAAACTTAATTTGACCTAATGATGTGAAATAAAAGTAATACTTTCTGTTACAGCCCTTATACCTGCCAAAAATTAAGTCACTTGACTTATGTTACCTACACTAGGTAATACCAGTGCATAATTGAAAGAAAATTACCGAGACCATTAAAAACATGAGGATTTTAATCCTCTTAAAAAAAAGACCCACATGATAATACGGACAGAGATTGCACTGAACTTTTGGTCTGGCTGTTGGATGTTATTTCTTGCTTTACCTCCTGTGTGTGTGTCTGATAGAGCATTGCCAGCTTTCCCAGATTTGTACAGCCAAGTGATTTGAGCCCTTGGGGTAGAAACTTCAGCTTCCTGGCAATGTCAAGCTTTTTTCTTTTTCTTGGTAGCCCTCATATGATGATTAATTTTATGTTCCCTGCTATTTCTCCAGTAAACACAGCAATTAATTACATATATTTTAGTCTTAGGACCAAGCTTACTCTCTCTCCTCCCAGAATCATTCTACATTCACTAGCCTGTATAATTTCCCTGCTCAGTTTGGCACCTGTATTTAACAAACAATAAGCACAGGATGAGATGACCTTAAAACATGATTGAACTCAGCATGCAGCCCATAAGAAATATGGGTGCATGTGTGTACTGAGGGATTTCAAAAGCCTTGAAGTAGTTCATTTAGATGTGGGCAGCATAAAGCCCTTGTTTTGAAAGTACTTTTTTTCATTACTATTATCAATTCCAGGGAGCTCTTTGGTTTTCCACTTTTCAGTTGGAATCCTATTCATATTCACATTAATTTGACTTAAAGTTGACATAAAATGAAGGAAAAAGTTTGAACAGAATTCATATTTCCTTTATCTATGCACCAAAAATAAGAAGGATGAAGTTGAACAAAATACTCCCTTTTGGATCAAAATAATTTCTACTTTTCTTCTCTCCAGCTGCTCTTCTCAGCTCCACGGGTTTTGAGCACTGCAGCACCAAATCAATGCCCCATATTTATCCAGCATTACCTGAGTATTACCTGGATGCTTCCCAATTTCCTTTGCCAGCCTGCCAGGGTGAGTCTGGTCCTGAGGAGTCCACTCTCCTTTCCCAGGACAGCTGCAGAGCCCCTCTTGGACCAGATTTGTTGTGGTGAAGGGGAACAGGAGGGAAGGATTGAGACCCATTTTTTTCCCAGCAAAACAAAAGTAGAGCTGCTGGTAGCTGCTCGTTTGAACCTCCATTTGCCTGCCCATGTAAATGCCTCAGATTCTGAGAGAACAGAGATAAAACTTCTGCTGCTTCTTGCAAGAAGTTCTTCCTTCATCAGACTTGTCCTCTCCAGGACACACAGAGAGGGGTGATTGCATGGGGTGATACAAGCACCCCCATGGCTGAGACATCTGGCTAGGGAGCAGTCAGCTCACAGACTGAAACTTTCAGTGCTGCATTTACAGAAGACGAGGATTTTTACTTGCCAGTAGTGATTCACGTGTCCAACTGCTCTGTGGACCAGCAGAATCAGTCACCTAACAGAGATACCCTATAAAGGTCAAGCAAAATTTCAGTGTAATATTGGGGATACATTAAAGTGGTTGCTGATGGCAGAGTTTACTGAAGGGTGAACTGTTATGGGTACAGATTTCACAATCTATACTTAAAAAGCAACTTTCTAAATGCACCTTTCATCCAGAAAGGAAGTTCCTACAACCTGAATTTAGACATGACCTACATCCAAAGAGTTATGATGCAAAACTGCTCAAATTCTTCTGCACCAAGAACATATCCATTTTCCAAACTGATTAATTGAGACAACAGCCAGTTCCATTGGATTAGCCAATTCAAGTTTTCACCAACTGGAGCTATTTAGCTGTGCTCTCAATTTTTTAAAACTAGCATGTGGAAAAGCATATTAAAAATGAACTACTCCCAAAGTGCCCATTATTGTCCAAAATATATTTTGTTTAGGAAATTTAATCAGGCTTTGTTCACAGCACATGGGAAAAAATTTGCTCTTTCTGCAGTGCTGAGAGCTTCTTTGTGTGTAAAGTACAAAGAAGGAAGAATTGCACATCAAACTGCAACTAGATAAGGGATATCTTGTGATGAGAAAACATGACAGAATTTGGGGGATCGTTGGATTTTAACATCCAATGATCCATCTTTTATGGAAAATGGCACGTTGGGCTTTCATAACCATGAAGATTCAATGCTCATTTGAGCAATCACACCTCTCATAACATGCTTGTTCCCTGACATTTATGCTGGTAGCCATCTCTCAGCAGCCCCCTCATTACAAATGTCTAATTCCACTTCTTGTATAATTTAATTTTCTTGTGAAGGTCTTCTACTCACTGCCTGGCCACACTATGTTGCTCATAGTTTCTGACGAAACTGCAGCCAAGATAATATCAAACACAGAATAAAATGGAGAGGGGGAAAGCATTTAGTCATCCAAAATTCACTGAAATTTGCTGATCCACAGAGAAGGACATTTTGATAAAGTACATCCTCAGAAAAAAATACTTTTCCTCAAGTGAGTTGAGGTGTCAGACAAAAATCTTGACATTGTATCTTGGAATACAAAATACTGTAATTCCCATTTCAGGATACAGAGGTTGAAAATACTCTGTAGGTGAATACCAATCCCTGCTAATACTTGACCCTTGGAGAGGTCATTAGCTATCAGTCTCTGAATGAAACCAGGAGGCTGTAAACAGTTTTTGGCACAGTTAATAGAAAGGACAACTTTCAGCTGTTGGATACTTTTTCCTCCCGTTTCCCCAACTGATACTGTAATTGCAAGGTATTTTTTTTTGAGAATGTGGGACTAATCAAAAGAGGGAAGCCACAAGGAGAATGGAAATGAGGAAGAACAATTTAGCAACAGAAAATAGAAATCTCAAAGGGAATGCAAACAGATGGACTTCAGGGAAAAAAAAAAAAATTTTATTTCAGGAGTATTACTGATGCCTGATGAGGAAAAGGGTTAATTAGCAGATAAGGGAAGAATTTTGCAAAATTGTTTTGGCTGAAGAATAGAAAACTTCAACAGAAGCAATTGAGAGATAAACAGACCACATCCCCCTTGAGAGGTGAAACAGCAAAGCCTCCAGAGATGTCAGGCACTGAGAGGCTCTTACTGTAGAGCTGATACCAACAAACTGTCAGCCTGGGCAGCACAGCTCCTCTGCATGAAAAAGCAGCTTCTGCAAGAGCTGTCTGAGGGATAAAGAGAACGGAGCTGCTGCTGTAACAAACTCAGCATGTTGCTTGCATTTTCTGGTAAAATCCATTAGCAAACTTTACAAGTCAGAAGCAAAGACCTCTCCATCCTTCCTAACTGTATATGCCTGGTCTATCAGTAGATCAGTTGTGCTGACAAGGTGATGCACCAGACAAATCTGTTCACTGACTAAGGGTATTTCCATCCCAAAACACTTCGGTGATAATTGATGGGTCGTGTCGGTATTTGCGCTGGGGGCAACTGGGGCATAGGACCAACAAGTGAGAGGGATGCCACAGAACAATTTCTTGCGAGCCGTTGTGTCCCTTTAGCCACAAATGATTTTCTGTGTGAAAGCCCTACAACATTCACCTTTACCTGCCTTGTGGGAGGGGACAATCTTGAAGGAAAAAAAGAACATATTGAAAACCAGCAAAACCCGCCGCACCCTCGCTTCCAGCCCGGAGCCTGCTGCTGTTCGACAGAGAAATTCCCGAGGCAGTGCACACAGGTTGTTGCCAGGGTCCAGGGCAGCAGTCATTACAAGCCTTGAGCAGCAGCACCGCGGGACGTTCGGGAGGATCCCGGCTCCCGGCTCCCGGCTCCCGGCTCCCGGCTCCCGGCTCCCGGCTCCCCCCCCCCGGCCGCGGGCGGGAGCGGCCGGCGGGGGGCGCTCCGAGCACGCCGCCCGCCGCAGCGCCGAGCCAGCGGCGCGTAGGGAACCTGGGCGGAGGAAGGTCAGCAGCATCCCCCTCCTCCTCCAGCTTCTTGCAGGCCTGCTGTTCCTCCAGCGGAAATAATAAGCCCCCTGATGAAACTGGCCGGCAGCACCTAAACCTAGGAAATAACGCAGGAAGGAAAATTAGAAAATCTGGCATCTAAATATTGAAGGGTTTTTTTTTGTTTTTAAATAGAAAAGCAATAGCACAATATAATTTCATAAGCAACTGGAGATCAGAGGCATCCCAGCTTGTTTCCAAGTGCTTCTCGGCTGCAGCAATGAAACATTTACAGAATTTATTAGCTTACTATTAAGTCTTGAATTCTGCAACAAGCCCTTATTCTCTCCACAGTCTATCCAAAACCTGCCAAGAAATCCTTGGGTACACATCCAATGAGGCCCCAGAAACAAGTCCTCCTGTTTTCTGTGAGCCTAATTTTTTTTTGCACAATGTGAGAGGTTGAACATACTGGTTGCCAGGTGTTGTAGACAATTTCCTGTTGTGCCTCTATAAACACCACACCGATTCTACTAAAGAGAAACATCACTTACTGTTTAACACCTTTCTTTTTCCTTTGTTAAACAGTATTTCCTATTGCACAGTAATCTGAGTTCTCTCACAGATCTCATCACTCAATCACTCAGTACTGCATGAGCACACCATCTTTTCTCCTTCTTCCTTGAAGAGGTCTTACCCTCCATGCCTCCTGTACTGCTACTCACAACTGACAAAGCTGATTCTGCCTCAGGCTCCTTCCATGCAACAAAGCCTGCATTTGCATCACTGCCCCTCTTTCTGCTGCTGGCCCCTCTCCTGCTGCCTGACCTTTCCAGGCAGGCACAGCTGGTCACCCTGATTTATTATTCCCTCAGTAGCTGTGCTTGCTCAGGCATATGGGGTCCCACTACAGAGGGGAGGCCATGACACTGAACTTAGCTGGAAAGGTGATATTTAGCAGAGGCCATGGGCCTCAAAGCATGGTATATCCTTCTGTTACCACCTGCTGTTGCATCCCTGTAAGGGCTCCTGGTTTGGTGATGCTTTCCTTCATGCAACCAGGCACAGCATTCTCATTTCTCTGAGACACCATTAGACACTTCCTTGTTTAAACTAATAGAGTAACTAGTTTGAGGATAACTAAAGGGCTACAAACTCTTCTTAATTACCTCAGGAACCCTTTTTTGCTTCCGCAGGCATGAACTTTGAATGGTTCCATTGAGTGGAAGGAGATGCATAAAGGCTACTGAATGACTGTTTGAATGCCTCATTGAACTGGAGATGTGAGCCTGTTCCTGTTGAGCAGGTGTACCACATCATAGCAGTGCTGATGGGCACTTTTGGTAGCAGCCACAGAGAAATGCTGAGGCTGACCTGACCTGGCTGTACTTTAGGGCTCCAGCTGCAGCATTTTTACATGGCAAATGAAGACACTAATTTAAAAAGAAGTATCCATTTAGGGGTCAGAGACCAGTTTTCTGGCTAATTCTAAGACAATTTCTCCATTGTCTGTTCGGTATTTTTTCCCACTTGAAGAGAGTCCTCCGGAGAATAGAAATCCAAACTCCAAACAAACTAGAAAAGGTCCAAAAGACAAGATCTGCGAAGAAATATTTGATGAATTGGGTGGGTTTGATGTAGATAAAGCTAAAAGAAAACTTCCAACTGTATACCTTCCTTGACAGGTTTAATCTTTCTTAAAAAAATTCCCAAGCAGCAACTCAGACGGGATTCAGACATGATGTTGGTCATGCAGAGGACATCCTGATCCTCTACCTGATTCCCAAACTCCTTTCATCTTATGTACACATTAATACACAGAAACTTTAGATGTTCTACAGCTGGTTCACTGTTTTTCCTCCTTGTTGACACTGTTACCATACTATTCAATCTTCTCTCTCTGAGTTTTAAGCCTGTGTTCAGCTTGCTTCAAAGAGGAAGAAAATAACCTATTCTCCATGTGAATCAAAAAGAACCAAGTGAAATTGCAGTAATGTAGATATAGGATAGGCAGTCTGAAAATTTTACTAATATTTGTGGGTAGGAAAACAGGAGAATAGTTCACCCAAGCAAACAATGGAGTGTCCCTCCTCTGACATGTTTCAAAGCAGGCTACAAAACAATCTGTCAGAACTGAGAGCTCCTGCACATTGCCTTAGGCTTGGGATGATGCCTAGGAAAATCACAAGTACCCTGTGTACTGTGTCTGCTGAAAGGCAAGGCAAGGAAGAAAACATTTGGCAAAAAGAAAGGGAAGTACTGTGTACATAGTGCTATGGTCACACTGAAGAGAAGAATTCAATTTACAGCACTGTCATTCTACTTATCAGGAACACTGAGTTTGCTTAAACATACAATATCTAACATAGTAATTCCCTAAATTTATTACTTTCACATCTGTGTCTGAAACTGATTTCCACCATGACAGATATGACTAGAGCTCTATAGTAACTTTTCTTTTACCTTTGTTTGATTTTTTTATGATGCATTTTTAAAGGAAAGGAATATTATATGCAATAATGAATTAAAGTAAAAGGAGAAAAAAAAACCTAATGTAAATCAGGATATCATGTCTCTTTTTAACCATGAGAGATGAAAAGAAGTTAAGTGAGAGTGTAACAAACATTAAAAACTGAAAATATACAATAAAAATTAAAAAAATATCAATGAGACCTAAAATACATTTTTTAAAATCTGTACAGCACTGGTAATAATTTCAGTACTGATGTGGCCTTTTATTGCCTTCTAATAAACACAAAATTCTGGATTAAGGTGTGATAGAATAAAATTGAGGATATAAAGGAGAAGCAGCATTTTACACCGAATAATGGTGAGTGTCTCTACTGATAAACAGAGAATTATTGACCTTCTGTTTTGCTGCACCATGTGAAATTCAATCCAACCAGATGATCCCATCTGAACCTGGAACTAGTTTCTTCTAGATGACTATCTGTGCAAGTATCCAAATACGCCTCCAAAGTGCCTGAAGATAAAATACAAGTAATGGGAGGTGACTCTAAATTGCTTGGACTGTGAGTGAGCCAACTCTTCTTCAAAACTTATTCCCTGGAGAGATTCCAGACTTATTTTCAATTAAAACAAGGATGAAACAACTTTTGCTGTACTTGCTCTTCAGAGACTCCTCTTCTTCCTCAAACTGCAGCTCTTGGGCATGTGACTTCATTTAAAAAAATGAAACACTTTTAGGCCATCTGCATTTTTCTGCATAGCAAGCAGCCTTATGTAATCCTGTTCTGCTGACCTCTCTCCTGCTGCAAGGCCTGTCTGTGGAGCCAGTGCGTTAGGAGGAAATGGCAAGAGGCCTTTTGGAATACTGTCTCCCCTAGCACTGTCATAAATCAGCCCAACTGCTACACTTCGGGGCACTGCATCCGTTGTTGTGTCTGACATAAGGCCACCCCCCCTCTTCCCCAGGCCCTAAAGCATATGTCATGATCTTGCCTTCTCAGCAGAGGATTTGTGGGAGGGGATGAGAAATTCCAAAATACTAATTCCTTCGGAAATCGGCGTCATTCAGGGTTGGTGATGTATCCCCTTGGCTTATCGGATGAACAGCACATAACACATCATCCTAAACTTTACCACAATTAGTCATGAAGTTAATCCAGAACTGGGAGAAGGGCAGTGGCTGCATTGTTGGAAGGACAGCTAAATGAGAACATGTGTGCTACTGAGAAACAGCTAGAGCTACGTCCTCAGTCCTAACTACATTGTGAAACAAGGCTGACACAGCCTCAAAACTATTAATTTCCTGTCTTGGTGATAAACTTCAGTACCCTGCTTAAGAATTCTGAGGCTAGAATGAATTTCTCCATGCCTTCTAGACCCTCTTACCAGTTTGCTAAAGGAATCTTTTCTGATTTTAGTTAAACTGAGAATATATAAGTATATATATATAAATGCTATTACATTATGCTGTAACACAGTGTATATCCATCCTCGCTACAGCATTTCCTTGGATATTCTTCAACAATGCCTGTGATCTAAGCATGTGACCATTTAATTTGCAGCAGCAAATCCAGAAAAAAAGCAGGGCAAGTGCTTCTGTTCTTTAGTTTTCCTAACTTTGAGACAGGCACATTAAAGGCCTTTCACCTGAAATTCATTCTGACAATTGAAGACTGACCAATGTTTGGTTCCATTTGGGAAGGATATTAGTTCTTCACAGAGGTCGAGACCCCACTCTTGTATGAGAGTTTGAACTACATTCATGTTTTTGCCAAAAAGGCAGATATTTTCTTGCTGCTGTTTCTGATACATTTGTTCACTGGCTTCTACCAGTGCACCGCTTTTCATCATATACACTAACTCATACAAGTATTGAAAAGCAGTATTTTATTCTGTAAATAACAAACTGTTTGCAGACTTGAACTATGTCTATAACACTTGGATGGAAAGCAGCACCAGCTTGAAACATCAGCAGTGATGCATTATGCCAACTTGACTGTGGTCTTATTCATGTTGGTATTATATAGATAAAAAATAAAGAAAAGTAACATTTTTCTGTCAGTTTAAGCAGCTGATTTTAAGCGATAACCTGTAGGACAACAGGCAAAACAGAGAAAGCCAGAGCTCCTGGTATAGAATGATGGGCAGGTTTCGCACCAAAAATAGCTTCATTTTGGTACTGTTGAAAGGATTCTTAGAACTGCTCCAGCCAGGGCTTGAGGACAGCCAGCAGGATGGTGGGCTGTACACTAGATACACTAGATGGCTGTGTGCCAGAGCACCCCCAGGTTCTGGGGACAGTGAGGTTACTTTCTGTCACTGTCTACCCTTTAAGACAGCATTATTTCTATGCACCTCTACCCCTTCACTTCCAGTGGTTTGAAATTGCAACCAACAGGCCAATATTTAAACACTTGGCTGCCCGACCATTCTTTGTCCCCAGTAAGACTATTCAAAGGGCAGCAGGAAATGTTTCCTTGCTGATTGATTACTCAGGACGTAAAATGCTCTGTAGGTGAGAATTGGGAACAAATTCCCCTTCGCATGGGAATATTTAGAAGATGAGAAGAAGCATAAGAGGTCCTAGAGAAAGAATGATGGAGACGATAACTACCACAGGTAGCCCACACAGGTCATATTCTACTCTTGCTTTACCTTCAGACTTAGCAAAAAGTGGCATTTTGTGAGTTTTGCTTCATAACAAGGGGAAGATGGAGAACCAAATGACCACGGGCTAAAATTAATACGAATTCTCAAAATGCCATCTCAGTGTTTCCATTTGTTGTCAGTAAACCCAAAAAGCAGCACTGTAGCCATCCTCTCTGTTTGTTAATCTTTGCTGGTAGGAATAACAATTTTTGAAATAAAAGCTGAAGTTTAAACATAGCCATGAAACACTAGAATCATGAGTCTATAAAACAGGTTTTACACATTATCTCTTAGGATGTACCTGCATAAAAAATACAAAGTACAGACTGACAATCCAGCCTGTGTACCTGGAACAGTTAAGCTTTCCTCTGTTTCTTATCCCCTTCCAAATGGCATTTGCTATTTTTTCATAGCAAATTGCATGGCTACATCTAAGATAGAGGACATTTAGGTACCACAATAACTTGTATAGGAATATGGCCATTTCTCCTTGATGTGGAACCTTTCAATTGAATCTGGAGGCCTTCCTAATGATTCACAGCATCTCCAGTACAAAAACATGAGCTTTCTAAATGAAATTTTGAAAAAGAGTCGGTATTTTGTAAGAAGTCATGTCAGATAATAATAAAGATAATTTCTGAACATGAAATCCATTACTCTTCCTCAGGAGAATTATTGTGGATTGACAGCCTTATAATTAAGGCAGAATTTCATTTTACAATTAAAATACCACATTATCAACCACACAAAAGGAGAAGCAACACTGAATTTTTAAGTTCACTCTTACCATTGCTATTTCCGACTTTTTTGTGTGCCTACCACCGCATCCGTAACAGGCAAAACATTAATAGCATTAGCAAAAATATCTGGCAAAAGAATGATTTTTTTTTTTTTTGCTGGTATATATTACATAGGCTTTTTTCTCAGAACAGGTTTTTGGACACACATTCCAGCATCTATGATCTTTTAGGTAATCATAGGATGGAAGTGCTTATCTGAGAGATGAGGTTTCTTTCTTTGTACTCTTAGGCAGCTGAAGTGAATAATACCTTAATCCTTTGGCTACATCGTTTGTAACTCCTTGTTAATTGTGAAAAGGTACATTCCTGCTAAAGGATTAATTTAGTTCCTGCATGAGAATTCTCAGCACATACCACATACACAGCAGCCCTTCTCAAAACAAGGTGACTCAGTTTCATCTAACACATTAGGAATGTGCACCTTCTCTGCTTCTGATTAATTTCTGGGAACTGAGTGCAAGCAAATAGCATTTCCACAGCCCTTGCTGATTCTAACAGTATCTCTCCTGAAACTGCAGTTGGAGGAATGTTCATTTTCAGACTACTGCCTATAATACCAAAGATGAATAAAATTGCAGGTTTGCAAAAAATGCCAGAGATAAATAAAATTATATGTTTACCTTAAAATAGGCCATCATTGCAGGTTTCCAGCCAAACCTCTTTGTGAAATCAGGTGAAAACCAGCTTGTTTCCCAACACATATTTTAATTGCCTGTTTTTTTCTGACCACTCAAAATCTGTGAAGATATATATGAAAAACACTGTACAAATTGCTGACCCTCTTCATATTAGTCTGAAGGGAAGAGATACAAATAAACATCAGAAAAAGACATAAGAAGTTACCATTTTTCAAGATGCCTGAGGCTAACAAATTCTGGAAAGATGCCAGATGCCATGTCACCATGACATAGAGTATTGAACCAATTAGAAAATGACTCACTAAAATTTAATGGAAGCCTCTCAAATCTGCACTGAAATTTAAATATTTAGTGGAAAAGTCACGTACTGCCATTCATTGCGCAATGTTCTCTGCTTACAGAATCCTCCAGGGCTGTCATGTCTGAGCCATAAGTATGTGAGTAACTCCAGCTCTAGACTGTAGAATATCAGGAGCTGAAGACAGACAAATGTAGCAGACTTCTGCTGAAAGTTGAAATAACTGTAAACTAAGTTTTTATCTGAGCTTCAGGTTGTGACATTCTAGTTTCTCTTTGTGCATCTACCAGTGCTTGACTGGCTCCTTGGAACTTTGAAGCAGTATATGTATTTATGAATAACATTTTGATGCATTTTTTAACTCAGCTCCTCCATCATGTAGCATTCAGTTACAAAAGATAGTATACTACTAACTGACATTTTTATGATGTCAGCTGGTATTGCAACTTCCATAAATCCTTGATTTCCAATACCAAGCTAATACACTCTTGAAATGCCTAAAATAAATTTACTTATCTTAAATCCGTGATAGTTAGATACTTGAATTTGCTGTTGAATCATCATATTTTATTTGCATGTGCTGCATCAAAGGTTCATAATACTTTTTCATTTGAGTAGACGTATTGGAGATTGGTGCCAATAATTCAGAGATAACTGATGTGTCTGCTTGCAAATTCACAGATTTCATACAGATTTTGTCTGTTATAATGTAACTCATTCTTCTGCCCGTGATCATTTGTATGCAATGACATTTGTGATTTAATTTTACAAATCAAACTTAAAGCATCCATGCAGTTCAGTTTCTTTGGCATGATAATTGGACAATATGTTGTTGAACGTTAGGGTCTGTTCCCATTCCCCTTTAGCTCAATTCTCAGCCATGCAATCTATACTTATATGATGCTAAAAAAAATATTGATATCAACTGCCTCCATCTGTTGTACAATGAGATGCTGAAGAGGCAAACAGACTCATGGGTGATGCAGGGAGTGGAGCTCTTGGGACATGGGTTTGGATCTCAGCTCTTTCCTGTTCTGTTTAAATGGCTTATATTGTCTGTGTCTCAGATAACTGCCTGTAAAACAATAGTAGCTCTGTTTGTCTTGTCTATAAAGGTAGAGATAGGAACCACTCATCCTGCTGATTATACATTCTGTCCAACACAGGAGGTCTTAATCTTATCTGGAGCCTCCAAGCACAACTGGATATCAATACAGTGAAAGACAATAGAGAATTCTGTATTGATTCACTCATTAAAACCTTTCAAATGTTTGTAACAAGAAGCCTGTTAACAGGGACCAGAAGTATTATCCCAGGCTCTGAAGTTCTTCCATATATTATTTTTTTGCTACAGTATTTGCATCCTGCTTCCTGTTTGATGACAGTCCAGTCTCTAGTATTTCCTCTCCACAGCCCTGTTTTCAAAACATAAGACAGCCCCATACACTTGCTGTCCACTGTGTGACATGATAGTGAATTCTGGGATCATCTTAGAGAGAGGCGCATTAAAGAAATTTCTCCTTGAGGAGAATTGTTTAGGTTGGTTTGGTTTTTTTAGTTTTTTTTTTTTTGTTACTTTTGTTTGGTTTTTTTTACCTGAGATAATTTCCTTTTTTGCTCATGTTGGGGCTTGTTTAGGGTTGGAAATGTGAGGGACAAAATTCATAAACATATCTTTTAGGATAAGTTTAAGAGTGAAGTGGATAAAGTCATCACTGAAAATGCAAATTTAATTCAAGGCCATAGAGGAATTTTTGAGTATATGAGTGTAACCTAGGGGATGAGTACAAACTTTACATGTTCCTGGATGTTTCCTCACCTCTGAATTTTTAAGAGTATGTTTTGCTACATTTCCCTTGAGGAATATGGTTTCTTTTGATTTCTCCCAGTCTGCATTCCATGTGGTGACATTAAATGCTGCATCCTGTCCTCAGCAGCTGCAGAGTTGATGGGTGTGAAAGGAACTTGCCACCTTCAGTCCTTGCTCCTCACTGTGCCAGAAAGAGCCCCGCAACTACTAGTTTTCGAGACAGCAGAGGTGGCATGACTTGGACTACCTGATAACAGGTCTGGTCAGAGGCATTCTGGGTGTGAAGACTTCTGGTCAGAAGATGCTAAAAAATATCTCAAGGGAAAATTTAAAAATTTTGCAGTAACACCAAAGAAATGCTGGCATCCTGAATGTGGCAATGTCTTTCTTCAAATAGCTAGCTCAAATACGGAGTCAAAAGTTTCATTTCCTCATTGGGAGACTCTTTGTGTTGGGTACATATATCTTGAATCACTAAAACCCCTCAGCCTGTAATTAATCAGCTCAAGTAGCTTTGATGTTTACAGAGAGAGAAGCAGTGGAGATTGCCTGCAAGGCTCAACACTCTCAGTAGCTTACAGGCCTCTTCTGGCAGGAAGGGGTTTAAACACTGCAAAACAGCTCAGCCAGGGTTGTGTTTCGATTATTGCTCGCCTGCTGTGGAAGCTGGAAGTTCTCTGGGTGTGAGTGTTTGGGCATCTGATCAACTTCTGTAAATGTGAGGATGAGGTGGCGGAGATGTGACATGGAGAACTTGCCACTTGTCAGAGAGGGCTTGAGTCAGAACTTCCCATGCTCGTGGGACTGCTTCCACTTTGGTGTGTGAATGTTCCAGGTATTGCAGATTACAGACAGTAGCTGCTGAGATGAAAAGAAAACTATTGATTGAAGGGAGAGCCAGAGCAGATGGAGGGCTCCTTCCTGAACAGAAAGAATTAAGAGAGAGAGAAAAAAAAAAAATAGGGGCAAAGAGAGAAAAAAAAGAAAAACATTGACAGAGGAAGATATCACAAATGTACCACTGAAAAGAGATTCTGTGTACTCCAAGGTTAGCAATGTCTGACTCTACACTTCAGATCAGTTGTACTCAAGCCATGTGTGCTGTTTGGTGTGTGTTTTACGTGTGTTCAATTACAGGGGTTATCTGTTCTCTGTAGAGGTTATCAGTAGGGTTTATCCAATCCTTCAGGTTAATTCTTCACTTAGTCATCTACTGATATAGAGCAAATGCCCAATATTTTAAAGGAAATGGCAATAGTAGGAATCAGCCCATATTTTTCCTATAGTGCACTAGGATTGTTGTTTTTTTATAGCTGTTGCTGCGTAAATGTTTCCAAATTGGCTTGTGGTCCAGAGACAAGAGAAACACAAAACGTTTTCTCTGGTATCTTTGTCGTGTTTATTTTCCTCCCTTATTTAAATAGGGATGTTCTTTTTGCCCTAAGGTTACAAAGTAGCAGATGCTACTGCTACTTCAAGCTCTCCTAGACTATAGAAAAAAACATGCAACTTTTTAAAATAGAAAAATGCTTTAAAAGCTAAATATTTCTAGGGTTAATATAAGAAATCATAGTCTTAATCAGATAACTCAGGAAGAACAGGATCAAAACAAAACACTTAAAGCTTAAAAAGATACCCTTGAAATACATGGTAAGGAGATGTGATTTATCAAGTAAATCTGAGAAAATCAATCTATTTCTCAGTATTCCACAAAATTAAGAAAACGTTAAGTTTATTTATCTAGTAAATAACTTGGTAAAAATATTCACTTATCTCTTGCTATTGTACCCAATATCTATTCAACGCTTGCTCTGATTCTATATATGTTTCTTTTGATTATATTTTTTAGTTACATCTCCAGATGATCACTGACTGGATGCTTTTCCCAGTGGCTACAACTACATTGGATGCCAATAACCAAGAGATTATTTTTCCTACAATGCTCACTGCCCTGAGGTTTGAACCTGTACCATTAAAAATGGTAGGAATTTTGCCAATGATTCCAAGTGGTGCAGAAGTACATCTACCATTGAAATCTGCATAAATGTTCCACCTCTAGTCAAAATATTCAATAACTTCACACAGCTTTTGGTGGAGTTTCCTGTAAACAGTTCTCTAAATTATAGCTTCTGGGGCTTTGTTGAACCAAACTAAAAGGAAAAACATTCAACAGAAGCTGGACAGCTAGAAAAATGCACAAACCACAGCAATGCTTTTTGGCTGTGTTGCATTATGCACATAAATTTGCAGACATACATATACCAGTTAATCAATCACCTCCAGTCAAAAATGTCAGGGTATCATAAATGATATTTTACCATCAGCCTGTATTCAGGCAATTTTTTTTCACTCTATTATAACTTTTCATCTTGAGCCAATATTAAATTCCATTTGTCACAATAGGTGTCAGTAGCTATATCATTTTCAGTGGCATCTTCTAGATAAAACACCCCAATGTCTCTCTGCAGCACCATTAGCAGTATTGACTGCTCTATTTTCTCTCAATAGAAAGCCCCTCACAGATACCTTATTGTGGAAAAGGCATCCTCAGCAGGGCCAAACATCATTTGAGTGATGTTTGAAGACGAAGAGATTAAATACTTAGTAAGAGTTATGAACAAGGCTCTATGCCATTTTCATTTAGGGACTTGGATCATTAAAGGGACATGCTTTTCCTTGTCGGTGAAGTTTTATTGTCATTTAAGTGGGCTCCTGCCATGCAAAGGGATGGAAAGTTATTAATACTTTGGCTAAAAACCCCTCCAACAATTCCTCATTCAACTCTTAACAACAGAACCACTGACAGAAGCAGTGAGGGAGATCAGAAGAGTGAGGGAAAGGACAGCTGACTTTCTGTCATTTATCTTCTCTCCTTTTGAGATGCCATATGCTGGGACACAGGGAATCCAGTTTGTGCCCAAGGGATTATCTCAGACCATCATTTAGAGATAATGAAGGAATTCTCTTGTTCTTCTACTGTAAATGTAAGAAACATTAGCAAGTGCCAAAGAGCACTGTCTGGCTGTTAGAGCCACACAAGGGGCAGCTGCTCTTTGCTGTACAGCTGCTTGCATTATTATCTCAGCTGAGTCATATTAAAGAAGGTAGGAGTGGAATGGCGGGCAGAGGTGGAGATCAGAACATCTATTTGTTCTTAATTAAGTATCCTCTTATTCTCCCTCCCAGTCTGGCAGTAACATTAAGGGAAAATGATGGCAATTGATATCTCACTGGAGAATTACCTGAACATTTTTGCTCTTGGAAGTCACTGCATACTGCTATTAGTGGGTCTTTTTGGGTAAATTACTTAGCTCCTGTGTAGAGTATGTGACAGAAAATGACTTTCTAGTACCTTCCAGTATGCTGATTTTAGTAATGGAAAGGTTCTGTTGCACTGAAAGAACATTTGTATTGCTGCAATCAGGGAGAGAAAGTGCATATGATATACCCTGACCTCAAAGTCCAGGCAGCTCACAAGCAGAGCTTGCTTTCTGACCTCTGGGAGTAAAACTACGTTAACAGAAAAAAACCAAAACTTTTCTCAAAACAGACAGTGACAGAAATTTGCATGGCAAGGTGAAACTGAAGAGGGTTTTTTTAGCTATTACGAAGTCACTATTCCTGTCTTGCACTGCCAAAACATGGAGTTTTGGGACCATCTCTTCCAGTTTTTGATCGATTTGTGGCCAAATAACTCACTAGTTGTTTTGGCATTTTCACGTACAGATAAAATCAAGAAGCTTGGGCAAATAGAATATTCAATTTAAGTGCTGCAAATGGGCTGCTTATTTTCAAAATTATATAGCATTGCTTCTTCATAAAGGAGATTCAACTCTTATTTAATAAATTACTAAACTAATATCCTCTCAGGTGAGGCTAATCTCTGATTTAAGAGAATACTTCTTCCCTTACAAATGTGTATCACTACAAAAAGTGGAAATAACAAAAACGTTACATGGAGCAGAGGGGAGCAGACCCATCCATACCCACATGGGCAAGTCCAAAAAAGAAACACAGTGGAAGAATAACTTTTGAAGTTCTTTTCTTAATGATCTCAAGCACTAAGTTGTTCTATTCATGAAACAGCTGCATGCAGCTACAGGTACAATGGTACAATGCAACAAGCATGTGACTCTTAGCAGATATTATGCTACCATTAATTTTCTAAAGTATGGAAATTTAAATATGAACATTGAATGAGTCCCACTGGCAGCTGACATTAAAAGCAGAGTTCTGCCAGAGTTTTCTTCCCTTCCCTGCCACTATTTCCAACTTTTGAGTTGTATTTCTTCTGACTTCATGGAACATTGACTGTACTGGATGCAAGAAAAATTGCTAAACTATTCTCTAAGAATACACAGAGATCATTTTTATTCTATCCATATGATGACCCATGTCCTTTTTTAAGACTGAAGTTCAATGACTACAGCATGACTATAAGAGTTATCTCCAGCAGCTAGAGATGACATTTTTTGTGACACGTTTGATAGTTACTTTATGGACATATTTGCTTTTTAGTGGGACAAATCTTCAGATCAGCAGAACCGCCTCAACTCACAGACTAACCTAGGACAAAACTCCTTTGCTGTGCTTCACAACCACCTGTAGAATTGCAGCACTGTGCAGTTATGTGGTCCTGAAGCTTGTGGAACTTTGTCTATGCTTAGATTTAAGCACCACATTTTAACTGCTTGTCCACCATCTCTGTCAATGTGAGTTTGTGTGTGAAATTACCTTAGAGACACCTGAAAAGCTTGTTGTCTCAGCAGCTAGTTTATAGGCCTTAGCTGAGCCTGAAAATTCCTCATTAGTCCCAGCTTCACCTTCTGCCTCTTAAAAATAAATAGTAAGTAATGAAGGGCAAGAAAGACACATACCATGTGTGCTCCTCCTGTGTTTGCTCTGGGTTTCCCTCTAGGTCCCCTCCTTCCTGTCTTCTCTCATCCTCTCCTCATGTTCTCCGAAACTACAATGACTGAAAAGGTCAAATGTTATCTATTTCCTCAGTTTGTTGGAGGCTGTTTAAAAAGTTCCTTTCCAAAGCTCTGTAAAAATTCAGCACCTTTCACATTCTTTTTCCTATTTCTCATGAAACCCAGATGACACTCAGGAAAGGAAGAAAGTATACTGACCGCATTTAAAATTGTGCTGCTAATATTTCTTGCTCCATGGAAAGGCAATCTCCCTCAGCACACTGGGAAATGTCCAAACTAATAACTGTAATTAAAAGCTAGAGTAATCACATACCGTGCAGCGGCAGCATGTGACCCCTCATAAGCATGAAAATATTTTCCTTCTGGCACCTACCAAGAGAAAGAAATATTATCGTGCTGGCACAGGAAGCTCAGAGACACCGAGCCACTGGACTTCAGGCCCTGAGGACAACCACAGCAGCCCCAGGATCTGCTGCTGGCCTTGTGTCACGCTGGGCTATGGCACCCCATGGCAGCCAAAGCCAAAGCCCTGCTCTAGCCAGCTTGCAGCTTACTGGGCAGTACACCAGGTCAAGGAGTAATGGTTTTAAACCGAAGGAGGGTCTATTTAGAGTAGATACAAGAAGCTTTTCTACAGTAAAGGTGGTAAAACACCGGAACAGGTTGCCCAGAGAGGTCGTAGATGCCTCATCCTTGGAGACATTCTGGACAAGGCTCTGAGCACCCTAGTTGAAGGGTTTAGTTGAAGATCTCCCTGCTCATTGCAGGGGGATTGGACTAGAAGGCCCTTAAATGTCCATTTCAACTCAAACCATGGTCTCCCTCACCCCTGCTTCTTGCAAGGGCAACACGCAGCACTGCAGGGTCTGTGTGCTTCCATAATTCAGAGTAATTGGGACCATACTGATATGCAGTCCTTCCTCAGGGCATCTCCTGCCCCCAGGGATATGAACTATGGTATAGCTGCTGATGTTAGACCAAGGACATGGATCACAAGGACCCAAAGACAGTGAAGATTAAAAGAAAATTATTTTTCTCCCTAAGAAGCAGACACTTTCTTGATTCCTGACCAAACAGAGAGCATTTTATGCACCAGTGCCACAGCACAAGGGCAGTTGTGGAAAATAGCCTCAGGAAGGGTCCCTGAAGAATGGGAGAAATTCAACAACAAAGCAAACCATTCGTTTAAAACCGTTACAAAGGCTGTGAAATGATGCTTTATCCTTCTTATAGATTTCACTTAATAGAAAAACAGTCAGTCCAGACAAAGTTCAGCCTTATAAACACAAGGACACACAGGGTTCAGTTGTGTAAACATAAGCAATCCAAGCTTGATTCTGCTCCCAATTAAGCCGCTTGAGGGGTAAGAAATCAAAGGAACAGAGGAACCAATTCAGAAGGCAGAGCAGTAGCTGGTGCCCAGTCCTTTGCTCAGTGCTCTCATTGTGCAAAACAAAATGCAGTTACATGGGATGACATTAAATGAGACATCCTTTTGACCTGCTCTTTGGGAATGAGAATACATAAGCTTTATACTTGAAAAAAAGAATGGTGGTGTCATCTAGGTAGCTTGTTGACCTTTATACAAGATATGTTTATGACATGTCTGTACTTTCCCATCCTCCCTTGACTTTCCTTCTTCTATCACTGTGAAATGTTTTTGTTCATTTATTTTTTTGCTTTCATCCCTTTGTGGTATATCTTTTTTTTTTCAGAAGTACACTAAAAAAATAAAAGCTAAGAAAAAAATTGTACCTACAACCCCCCTTATGCAAAAGGTAGACTTCTTCAAGACTTTGCTTCCATACAGACTTTTAGTTTTGTCTGAAGGTCCCTTTCTCATTAATTCATGCCAATAATCTATGAAGAAAAATTCATGGCCTGATTTCTATTTTTAAAACCATACACATTCTGGTCTAATGCTAAAGATTAAATAGAGTAGGGACAGATCTAAATTGTTGATGTAATCTGTTGATCTACAGATCATGACAAATCACCTTGTAGATATTGGACTATGAGCTGATATACATGTGTGCATGTGGAGTGTAGCAAGAATTTGCACTATTTGAGCGAAGTTCATGATGGATTTACTAAAAGTTTTGCATCTTTCATTCTACAGGGCAAAATTTTGTTCTTTCTAATGTTTTATGTATTTTCCCGTATGAAGTGCTTTCTATTTCTGGATGCAAGCTCAAGGTCATCAAGTCCCCAGAGGTAGCAATGGAGAAAGAAGCAATCACAAAGCCCTTTGCTATTCTTAAACCCACTTCTTTCTGGGTACAGGAAACACAAGTTTAACTGTTCACACTCAATCTATTTTAGGACAACAGGAATTATCTGTGTGCTGCTTCTGACTATATATTGTGGAAAGATATTCAAGTACTGGGAATAGATTTCTAGGAAGCTACACATTCAACTTTGCTGTATCCTGATAGAAAAAAAACCCCCACCCATTCTGATACAGGGGCTTGAGATAACGTCTTCCTTTCCAGTCTGTAATTTTCCCAGCTCCTCTGTATCGCATCCACATAAAACTAAACTGCTGGAGCATTCTTGAGGCAGGATGGTTTCCTCTAAGAAAAATGGTATTACAGCCTATGGCAACCTCAAATCTGCAGTCTGTAAGCCCCTTTAATTTACCAGAGTTAGGAAACCTGCTCCTCTGTGATGTTTTGTGCCCCTTCACTTGTGTCAAAACAAAAGGGGTTAATACTCTTTCCTTCAAACTTAGCATTGACTCAGTTGAAAGAGTAATCTCTGAAGAGAAACTGTGCTTGCAGTCTCTATCGCATGAGGAAAACTTCAAATGAATAAAAACATATGAAATGAGAGGTTTTGGGAAAATCTATAACCAGAGGAACATCTCTAATAAAATAACCTGGTTTGGCTCCTAAGTATCCCTGGGGAGTTGGTTTAGACCTAGACCATTGGAAATACAGGGAAACTATTTCCCACAGGAAAAAATAGTGAAGAGAAATACAGTTTCTATTCCACTCTTTAGCTTGCAGAATAAAAAGTTGCAGATAAACAGACTTTTTCACATCCCCAAGGAAAGAAGAAGTCACAGGTGCAGGCATGATGAGGTTTGTACTTGTAAAAGCAAAAAAGTTTGACTTGGTAACCTTCTGAGCAACAGGCTTATGCAGTCATATGCTGGAGCACATTAACATGCAGAAAGCATTGAAAAAAATTAGCCTGTTTCCTCTGCTGACATATATACAAGTGTAAAAGGATGCCATGCACAATGTTCACAAGATACATGCCCTATTTCTCAGAGCTTAGCCAAGAGCACAGATCAAGCAGAGCCTCAGAATGATAAATGGTGGCAAAAGGTGAATATAATTTTATTCCTTACAAATGAAAACCAGTGATTTACAGTGTTATGCTTTGGATATGGAGTTAAGACACCTCTTATCAATTATTCAGAATAAAACTATCACTTTGGAGTGGCTGGAGACAAACAGACCTGCTGGAAACATTGGCAAAGTTTCCTACATGGGTAGTTAAAAATTCAGGCACACTAAAAGCCCTGAGCCCCTACAACAGAATGGCTGGTAATGAAGCCACCAGACAAATATTTGGCAGCCAGAGGTCAAAACTTTGCCCAGTGTAGCAGAGGAGCTACACTGATTAGGTCCTCAGCTATTCATTAAAGTCCTTTTTTTAAAAATACAAAAACTGCATGGTGTCTTTTTATGTTTATTTACTTTCCAAAGTGATGTTACAAAATTTTAAACAGTGTAGAAACAATATGGGCCAAAATTACTTACTATACTAGCTTCAAGTTTATAAGCTCATGAATATGTTCCAAAAAATACCTCAAAGGAACCTAAATCACAATATTTTTAAACGTAAATTTTAATGTAGTTTGAAAAATTTGCTGACTTCTTCATTTCCTACTTTCAGTCCCTTAACTAGATTCTGTTGATAAGCACTGTGTGATGCAAACAGAGGTGTAGAGCTGTGAAAAGCTGAGCTTTTTTTAACCAAATACAAGCCCAATATTATATATTTGAAATGTATTGAAGAGTTACAGCAAGAAAAGCTGGTCTGATGAGATGCTGAGCTGAGCTTGGGATGGAAGTTGCACTGAGGGATGTCCTTACTTAATGAAAAATTCAAGGTATTCCAAGGCAGCTTACCCCTCACTAAAGGAGACATAAATAATGACTTTCTTGACAACAGTCCTACAAGTTCTGATTCCTCTAAAGCTGCTCCACTTCAAGACAGCTTTCAGGAGAGGAAAAACCAGGGCTTAGAAAGCATTTAAGTCACCTTCCTGCCAGGGACCTATAACTCCATCAGCTTCCATGCTAGCCATGGATGAGGCTTACTTGGGAGTTCACAATAAGATGCACTACCCACACCCTTCCTTCTGCCTCATAAAATGCAATAGGCTAGCCATAAATAGATACACTTTTTCCAAATGTTTGTGCAGCTTTGAAGTGTAAACTGCATTTCATTTTGGGGGTGGGGGTAAAAGAAGCATCAAATATGGTAGCTCACCAACTGTAAATTAAAACAAAAGAAAAAAGCCATCATTTGCCCCCCATGCACCTTCCCCAGAACTGTGAGATTTAGTACACCAAGATTTAACATCTCAGTTAGAAAAACAAGAAAGATACAGCAGAACATATGGCATGAAGAAGGTTTTAAACGGCAGAATTTGAAAATGGTTTGCAAGATGCTCCATAAATATTCCAACCCCAAACACAAGCTGTTTTGCAGCCAACTCTTGATGGAAGTATATGCACACAATAAAATGATACTTTTCTTAGCTCACAAATGGCCTGTTCTGCTGACATTGAATGGCAGGATGGAGAGTTAACCTGCTGCAAGAGGAGCTTGGAATCAGGCAGGTGCTGACTTGGTCAGGCAGTGTCACTGTTATTGTTTCTACTGGAAATACTGGACGATATTCAGTGGACAATATTCAGTAACAACAGGGACTCTCATTGCATCTATCAGCCCTAAGGATAAGCTCTCAGGAAGAGCAAAATCAATGCATTTTACAACGTATATTTCTCCAGCATTCAGGCATGTACTGCTGTCCGTACAATTCTGGACCTATTTCAGCAGACGCCACAATACATATTTTCAAATGAAATCAACAAGAGACAGATGGAAATCAACCTCCAAGGTTTCTACTTAGGGTAGCAAATTATTTGTGTGCAGCTACATTTAAGTTGACATCAGTTAACTGGAGTTTCCTACTAGGTGTTTTAATAATATATTTACGAAGAAGAAGAAGAAGAAAAAGAAGAAGATGAAGAAGAAGAAGAAGAAGAAGAAGAAGAAGAAGAAGAAGAAGAAGAAGAGGAAGAAGACAGGAATTCATGTAAAAGGTAGCACTATCCAAGCTCTTAGTGCTGAATGCCACTGAGAAGATGAATTGACATATCAAGAATATGTCAGAATACTAACAAGAAAGGAAACTTAGAGTCCTTTGGGGCACACTGTAAATTTTCATGTGAGTTGCCACAAATTGTACTGTTCACACAAATGAGATTTTAAATACATTTTCATCTGTTGATCCAAATGCAATCAACTTTCTTTGAATGAAGTGAAAACGCAAGTGTGTGGCTGAAAATGGAAATCTCATCTCAAAACCAGATTTTTTAGTCAAGCCAGGATTGTGATTCAAGAGAACATTTCCTCACTGAGTTCCCTCATTTGGATCTGCTTTTGGGTGGTGCTCAACACACAGCTCCTAAAATTCAGCACAGTAGGCAACATACAGTTTTATTGTGAATGTTTTGTTTCACCTGCAAGGCATCTCTTCAAAATGCTAGTCTTTGAGGGATTAATTTGCTTTCATTTGCACAAGCCTCCAGCTGGTAGCCTTGCAGTAAAGCTACAACCTTCCTATTTCATGATTCTTACTTCAAATCCTTTTGTGCATTGGAGAGATGCTGACAGAAAAAAAAAGTTGGACAAAGGTGTCTTGACAAGGACTCAGACAACCAAGGCTGTGATGTGCCTCTGAACTGCTTCCCCATAATGTCTTGTAAAGCATGGGTGCTTCTTCCCTGGGAAAAATAATACAATACACTGAGATCGTCTTTTTTAAGCTGCTGATATAACCTAGGTCTAAAATATATAACACAGACTCTTACTTATTTTAAAAGAAAGTATGCCAGTGCCTTTACAGATGACTATTCTGCTTAGAAGCAATGGGCCATATTTACTATTATTCACTTGCAATATGGTAAAGGTAGTTGGAAGCCCTAGAGAAAAAAAACTATTTGTGGGGACTGGGAGGAAAATGAACCAATGTAGATGGCAGAACAGGTAAAATGCACGAAGACGGAAAATGGAGGGCAATTGTTGACCAAGATGCAGTAAAAAAAAATTACTTTCAAAAAACCAAATGCTTATGCATAAATACTCATACTGCAGAGTGCTGTCTCTGCCAACAAACATAATTCCTTACAGAAAGCGTGGGTACTGCAGGATAAACCTAGAGCCTACCAGGTCCTCCTTGCACAATCAGAATCATCCATCTTCATACAGAGGGTTCAATTGGTAGGTCGCATCAAGGTTATGGACCGATGCGGAGGTGGACAGCCATTGAGGCACGCTGTCCTGGGTTTCAGACTCCAATCTCTCTCTGTACCAGCTTCAAAATCTTTCCACAAGCCACCCGAGACCTATCTTGAGATCAGGTGGATACTTTATGTCTGCCATTCCTATCGAAAGACTGTTTAAGGACGTGCTACTCTGAGGGTTAGATAACTCCTCTTCACTTTTAACCTTAATGCAATTACGTGTGATTTATTCATGCTTCTTCTCCCCCTCTCATGTAGTGCTGTATTTACTTAGGGTAATCAATCTCCTCTCATTCTTCATTAGATTAGCCAAGTCAATACTTATAGATTTCCATTCCCTATATTATTCAGGTAGCTTCCACTTGGTCAAGGTTTATTTAATCTTACCCAGCCATGCAGAGCACTGCACACAATATTCTAGATGAGGCCTCAGCTGAGTCTCACACAATTGAATAAATTTTTCCTTTCTGTTGACAGTATCTTGAAATTGTCCCTGCTTTCACCCTTTTTTCTGCTCCCTCATGCTTGTGCCACATAGTCATCCTGTGATTGAGCAGGCCTGTTTCTCCCTCGTCACGCTGGTCTGAACTGAGCTGATTGCAATTCTCTTGACAGCTGAGGGTTTTGCTCTAAATCTGAAAGTGTCTAACCTTACACACTACCCTGGACTGAGTATTCATCTTCATCCTATTTATTTTCTTGTCCTCAAGGTCATCCAATTCTCAGAGTACAACACTCCAGTCCTACATTTCATTGATGGCCCCTCCTTGGGCTGTGTCATCACTGCAGTCGATTTGCTCCTTCCTCATTTTGTGCCAGGTTTATTGGTGAAAATACTAAGCAGCATTGGTTTAGAAATCAATCTTTAGAAAACACTACTAATAGCCTCCTTCCAGCTTAAATGTTTCTCTTAATAAACTGTGTCATCTCCCCACGAGAACAGATACTTTAGCAGTGTACAGTTCTTAAAAAAATCCATGTCTTCCTCACCGGAATACTTAATTTCATGTTCTGTAATCTGTCAAATGCTCTACTATGGGTTAAGAAATACTCTCTGAATTTCCTTTTCCTACAATGCAGGTACACTACTGGGAAAAAAAAAAAAAGAACATGAACATGTTATTAGGCCATGTTTGTCCTTTAATGTATTTAGGTTGCATTTGATACTGTTTTCCTTTATGTGCTATACTCTATTATTCTACCCTTTAAAATTATACAAAGCCAATATATACAAATGCACTTAGTTAGACAGGTCTGCAACTTTTTAGATTGCTTTTTCCTTTTATGTCAATGCCTAAATATTTGCAATACTTATGCAGTTCTCTGTTTATAGAAGCCCACTATGACTTCATTCTGTGGTAGAAGAACCTTGTGCTGGACATCCATTTTTCATATGCCAGTGACTTCTAAGGTGGAAAGTCCCTGTGATCTGGAGTGAACTGAGACGACAAAATTTGGTTTTCATGTCTTAGTTGTGGACATTTCCATTTCCTTCTTACCATTAGCCATCTTCTCTATCATTCATTCTCTTTCACCCAAATTCAATTTCAAAGAAAATGAATAAAAATATTTAACATGGGAAATTATATCCTCTTTCACTTTATCCCCATCCTCATTTCACAGTGTTTCCATTTTTTATTGTTCTTTTTATTTTCATGGTTGAAAAATCTTTCACAATTTGCTTAAATTTCTTGTCTCAGCTTGACTTTTGGCAGTTATCATTTTACTCCTGCTCTTTCTGACCTCTCAAATGCAGCTTTAGCAGTAGTTCTGACATATGTTCTCACTATGCTCTTACATATGGGTGATTTCTTTCTTCATCTAAATTCCTTACTCAATAAACACTAAAACTGATTGAATTCAAAAACTGCAGAGAAGTCATGAATATTTTCATAAATAAACCCATCACATTCAGATCATTACTATTTATGAAATTGTGGTATTTGATAGTGAGAAACACATGCTGATCAATAAATAAGAATGTCAGTCTTTCCTAAAATATCAAGAAATACAAATATTTTGAATGAAAAATTATATAAACCTCTTTCTTCCCTGAAAATTAAAACTTTATTTTCCAAAGTATGGTTACAATACCTTAAAGTAAAAAAAAAACAAAACCAAAAAAAAAAACCAAAAAACAAACCAACACACAGCTGCATGTAATAAAGATTTTCAATCATGCATAGCACAGTCAGTTTAAAAAAGCAAAGCTTCCAAATTTGAAGACAGGAAATGGAGCATATCTGAACGATTTACAAAATAGATAGTTGAATTAAACACTTAAATGATAAAATCCAGAGCAGCCAAAACACCTCCTGGTATCCAGCCTGTGGTCCTTGCTCCCATTTCCCATGGCAATTAATCTCTTTTTCTGAATGAGATTTAAGTCTGAATTTTCCTGGAATTAGGCACTGAGGAATCCCATAAGATCTGTCTATTCTGTCCCAATTACAAACTTGCAAATTTATACAGAAAGCAGGTACACTTTTTCTGTGATCTATTAGGCTTTTCTGCAGGCTTGGCACATGCACCATCCCTAATACAAACAGATATAGTGTGAAATCTCAAAACAAACCCTTCTATTTCCATGATTTTAACTGCTATTACTGTAGTCACTGAAATATGCCCAGTGACACAGAGCAAAAAGACACAAAGCTGAAAGAAAAAACTCACAATCTGAGAAAAGAAATTCTCCCCATTCCTAGATACAGGAGATAGTTGATGCCTTAGGTTGGAGGAGAAGGAAAGCAGGGTCAGGTGTCTGAGTCAGAAGTAGGGCACTGAAGTTACAGTCCAATGATCTTTTCCATGTGGAAAATCCAGTGCTGCTAAATTGATGTTCTATGGACAGAATTGATTCATTATATTTTTCTGATGTTACAGTAAGACTATACTCATCAATCTTTAAAACCATTTATAACCCCAAAGATATAAAGTCAGATTTATCATGTTCTGGCATAGAAGACGCCTGTGTACAAGCTGCAACGTTTAAGAGGAGAAATTACCATTAAGAAATTGCTCCATCTAAAACTGCCAATATTTTTTGTATAACCAGTGGTGATGGAAAAGCAGATCAAGCAGATCTGTGTCAGATACTGTAGAAGGAGCATGAAAGATTAAAAATTAGCCAGCATCTGATTTTCTTACTTTTCTTTTTTCCCAATGTAGTCTCAATGTGTTTGATGTACTTTAATGTTAGACCCTTATTTGGGAAAAAGAATACAAACAGGAAATAAATCACACACTCTGACATGAGGCTAAAATGACACAACACTACACACTCATGCTGGAGAGGTTAAGACTCAATTATTTAAGCAGAGAGCTTGTAAAAAGACTCCACTGTTGAAAAATGCCTTTTTACTTCTTACATGAATTGAGATTAATTATAATGCCTAGCTGACAAAATATTAGAATGAGTTGAAAAAAAAGATCAGATTCATTTCTTATGTGTTGAAGCTATTACCTTAAAATAGTCTGTAATTGATTTTAGTCTGATGGTGAAAGCAAGGGCTGCCATTTTTTAAAATGGATTGTGGAAATTTGGCCAGACAGTGTTAAGATGAGACCAGACTCTGAGAGGGTCAGTCAAGGTAAGTTTCTCTGCTAGACAGTTACTCAGCCATTTTGGACAACTTCATACATTGAATTCCATCCCTCAATTATCTAAAATCTATTAGAGTTAAAACTGTGATCATGAGAAACAAAATCAGAAGGGTTGCAGCCTGACATAAAATCAGTACTGGAAAACAAGGCTGCTCCAATACTAGTAAATGGGCTTGATAGCTTTCAACTAATGTGTCTTGCAAAGAAGGGTATGTAACAATTCCACACACCATGAAAATTAATTTGTCCTACATGGCTGGTGGGTAAAGTTTCATATTATGAATCAGTGATATTTTGCCCATCTATTTGTACTTAATGAGAACATGACATCTTGGATTTCATGTGAGCTCACTGAAATTAAGGGAGTATAGCTTTAACTAAACCCACAGAATCAGGATTTATTAACATGAAGAGGTTGTGAGAGGAATTCTTCATGAAGGATTTTTATATTCTGTTACCTCACTGCTTCCAGGACAGGAATGAAGATCAAGTGGTTCAAAATTCTTAAAGGAAAATGTTCATTGACTGAAATATTCAGAATAAATTGATTTCTATATTATTATACTGTAGTATGATCCAGAAATAAAATAAAAATTCCAAAGTAATTTCTGGGGAAAATCTAAACAGAGTCCTTAGTATGAGATCACTGCATTACAGTGATGTGTACCCAACTCAACAAATCTGTCCATTTTCATTACAAGTTGCATTTTTGATGGAATTGTGTCCCAGTGGTTTTTTGAGCCAGCTTCTGCTATGACATATTTACAAAGAGACAACAAATGAAGATTGAGTAGTTTTTGAGTATTGAAACGCCAGTAATTTTGACAGATATGCAAGCACTGGAAGAGATATTTGGAACAGCTAATATGATTAACAGCTAATATGATTAATATATGATTAACAAATAACTAGAATTAACAGCTGAGCTAATATGAATGCATATTCAGATGTATTTATTTTTACACATTCATAGGAGTTGTATTTGTGTATTTGTGCAAGAGACAGAACAACAGCAAGTTAAAGGTTATTGATATAAACAGACTATACGTGAAGTAAGAGACACTGCAGAGTAACCTTCCCCCTCATGAGGAGGAGGTTAAGAAGAAACAAGTTTTATTCCCTGTCACTCATAGTGATTAAAGCTCTTGTCTCTAAAGCAGGCAATGCTGGCTGCCCTCACACAGACTCCTGGAATGAGAACAGCTGCTGTGAATAAGACAGGGTAAGATTTTTAGACCCTCAGGGAGGCATGTGCTAGGAAGCAGCAGTATTATACAGGGTGTGTAATATAAATGAAAAAGCTCTGGTAGGGTGGAGCTCTGCCAACAAGCAGGAGCAAGAAAGAGATTACTGGCAGTGGGGTGGGACAGGAACCCAGGCTATCAATAGCAATGGGAATGGGATATTAGAAGCCTGGGGAATTGGCTGGAGCTTCTCCAGACCTAAACCAGCCTGATTCACTGTCCTTACACTTTCTGTAGGTGCTGGGGCAGTAAACATGGAAAGGCAGAAAGGATTGGAGTCAAACGCAGATATTGACTTAAAGGAAGTTTTAAAACCATTTTCTTGGATATCTTCTGTTCAGCTACCTTCCTCTGTCATTTGAGAAAGCTTGCAGAGTCAGTCCCTGAGACAGCAAACTGTGCTTCTCCTTTGGTTTGTTGCAAAAAAACCCCAGCAGCATCCTCTGCCTGCAATGTTTTGGAGACCAACAGTTGTAGACTTCCACAGCCCTTTAAAAGGACGAGCTTTTCCGGTGTGCTGTTATTGGTTCTTTTAATTCATCAAATATAAATACAGCTCTCAGGGAGCTCCTGTAAACCTTGCATACAAAATAATATGAAGTGTAACCCGCTAATATAACCACCACAACTCTCTTATTCCTGCAGTATCTGCTTTGAACAGTCTAAGGAGGTGATAAAGAAAAGTAAGGCTTCACAAGGCTCATCATTTAACCAATGCTCCATCTCTTTATTTCATCTTATCTCTTTCCAATTTAAAAATGAAGCTCAGATGTTCTGTCTAAACACAAAAAAAGGAGGTTAGAATTCCTGATTATAAGTAGTGATACACAATCTAAAAAAAGGCCTATAGCTCTGATATGCACTGCAAAGCAAATGCAGGTAACTGAATAATAAATAATAATAAACAAATAATAAAGAAGTCCAAAGAGAAAAAACCCCTAAAAACAGTCATGCCAGCATAACTTTATATTCAGTTACAAGCCAGTATCATGTAAGAAGCAATTATTTTCACTATACTCAAAATCCTCATGGTGAAGATTACTTCAGTACAGGCTACAGAGTATTTAATAAAGAAAGACTTGAAAGCCCACAGGGTATAAAAGCTTTTGTATGATTTGAAGAGACATGACAAACATGCTCTTCAGGATTATTTTCCAAAAAACCTAATTTTTTAAGCATATATGATGTGCAAAGTAAAAGCCTCTATTATCTTCCACATTTCTATGAAAATCTGGCTGATGTTCATGTCCTTTGAATATTCATTAATCCAGTGCTTTAGGACAGGAGACAAAGGATATTGTAGCCATCTTCAAAGCTACAAGTCTGTGTAGTTTTAATGGATGGTAGAGTTAGAGCTCAGACCTGCTCAAACATGATAATAAAAAAAACCAAAATACTGAACACAGCAAACAACTGTGATTCTATTGACTGAAGACTATTGACTGTTTTTATAGTTTTGTAAATTAGGCTTCTTAAACATATGAGGCTGGGAAAAAAAAATTTTATTACCAGCAACTATAGACATCACATCACGTATACCAACATTTGAATGCAAGCCCTTTGATTCTCAGTAAAGGTCTTTCTACAGCTTGAATTAAGACTGTAACTCTGCCCCACTCACACAACCCTGAGAGAGCAAATTGAAAGACACTATGACAGATATAACAGAGCCACCCTGTAGAGGGGCAGTCGTGAATTCTATCTCCTGGTATTAAAAATGAGGCAAAATCTAGAGGTCAGACAAGATGGGCCAGGCTGGGGCACACCAGGAGAAACGTGATGCCATTTGGTGCAATTGATCTTCCCTGTGCCATCAGCTGGCTCCTCAGACATTAACTCCTACTGTTTTCTTGAGAGCTTGGGCTTGCTCTGCTCAGGTGGCCAGAGAAAGTGCTCCAGCCCTTCATGGCCTGGCAAGAATTAAGGAGGCTTATAAACAACAGATATTTAGAGGTATAACAGGTTGCCTAAGACACCTCTCTGCTGTCACATGGGACCAAACACGCTATGCCAGTCCTGAAAGCTATTGCTCCCACAGGAGAACTCATACTGGCCACTGAACACAGACATCCAATGTGGGGACAAACAACCTCCCTGTGGCCACATTCTTGTCAGAAGTCTTACTCTGGCAGCTTTTCCTGTTGAGGGCTGAGATGTTTTTTTCATAACATTCAGCATATCCAAGATAGATATTTTACAAAATGGTGAGGGTGAATTTTATTATATTTCCAGCCTTTCCTCTGCTATGAGGGTCCAAAACTGCTTGCACTTTCTAACAGCAAGCTGAATGAAATTTAGTACATTGCATACCTGCTCACATGATTCCCTCCCCTGTATTTTGCCTTTTACAAGTAGTATATTATTTCAGTACAAGACAAAACCAAATCAGACATAATTTCAACTATATGCAAGCAGTATGTTAAACTAAAGCAAAGAATATTGCTACTGTTTCAATTAGAAATTAATGAAGGCCCTCAGTTATTTTCATGAAAACTAAGCAGCTGGAAAACAACCAGCAGAGTTGTTTTCCTTCTTGAAAACAAATAACATATACTATTATTTCCTGACTATCTTGCCAGTTTCTTGGGCAGGAAAAAGTATCTTGTCCCACAGAAATTAGGCAGGGTTTCATATTGTGAGACGAGGACAAGTTCTACACTGAATATGAACCAACTTGTGTATATAATCACTTCTGGTGGTCTACTGGCCTGCTTATACGGCTTTGGATGATGAACTTGCTACTCAGGCCTATTCAGGTGCTAGTCTCTCCTGTGCAAGTTAAAAGCCAGTCAATGTTGAGATCAAAACAGTCCTGTATATTTTGAACTGAAACTTATACAATAGACAGAGCAAAATGAGCCCTTAGACTGAGGCAGCCACTCCTTGCATGATCAGGTAAAACTCTAGGTGAGGGTTAACAACCTGTATGTGCCCTTCCTGCCAGGAGCAGGAAACATGGTTAATGCAAAAGGAAAACATGGAAAATGGCAGGTTCTGGAAAATCCCCCATCTGCCTTTTCAAATGGTTCCAGCTTCTCATTCATATGAAGCATAATTCTGAGCTGTGTTTCAAAAGCATTGTTTAAACAAATTGTCTTGGGGAGTAGACATCCACTTCCCCAATCTATGTTTGATGCCCTGCAGAGAAAATAGTGCAATGCTACTGCCAGTTCAGAAGAAGCATTGCCATAAAGGAAATAATGCACACTTCTAATCTCCCAAACATCCAATTTTTCTGCAACTATTTAAAATTTTAATATAAACTGCAGAAAATGCCCTGTATATGTGGTTTGCTTTCCTGTGATCCCACCAGGCCCTTCTCATTATAATCACAGAAAAAGCAGTTTAACTACATTCAGTGAATTTCAGTTTCTCGGCCCCCACAGAGGAACCTATATTAATATGCAGCAGCAAAATGGCAAAGCACAGAATTCTATTTATACAGGGTGTTTGGCTGGAAGAAGGAGCTAAGTTTGATAATGAACTCCTGAGCCTGATTCTTTACAGGGTGCACTCTACATGCCAGCCTCAATGTATGACTAAAACTGTTTGAACAGGAAAATTCAGTCCATTTTTCCTCTGTACTGCAACCAGCAATGACTAACAATATCATTGAATGAAAAATGCAGTGCTGATGCAGTCACAGCTGGAAAACTGTGCCCTGTGATGAGCACAGACTGGTGGGTACTCAGGAGAAAGGGAAAAAATCACCAAAGAGATGGCACAATTGTCTTAGAAAGACTGGGAAAGCTAAGTGGCACTTGGCTAGGCCAGCATGGAACAGAGGCAAGGTTATTGAAAGCCCTCACTTGAACTCTCCACTGTAAAAGGCCTTTGCTGGTAGAGTGTCTCAGGGCAGCAATGCTCCAGAGGTAGTTCCAGTCAGAGTATGTGTGGATCTTATTTCACAGACACCAACAGATTTACCAGCAACAGTGTAAACTGATTTTTTCCGTAGTAGTGTGAGAGAGAAAACATACCTAAGGAAAACGCTGAGGGTCTGAAACTTAATGACATCCTTGAATTATCCAGGTCCAATTGATGAAATCTGAAAGAGCTCACTGAAACATTCGGGACATTGTTTGCCGGTGTGACTAAAACACTTACAGAAAAAATAAATTTCACTTTCATGGATCTTCCAGTGCCCAAATTCAAATAGTATTGGAGTTATTCAAAAATTTTCATGCTTCTGAAGAGGCTGCTATTTGCTGTTTTGCACAGAAGGGAAGAAGGTAGATGTCATCCAGTACTAGTGCTGCAGCCAAATACTTGAGTATTTACAGGAAAAGGGGAACAATTTGCAAGTAACTGACAGAATTTCAATACCAACTACCTTATGGTAACAAGTACAAAGCAGAAGAGATCAATCCTACATAAGGGAAATAGAGAGGCTAATTTATGACAGTAATTAGATCTGAGAACAAATGCAATACACCTAAACTCCAAACAAGGACCAGCCCTACCCAGGATACCTTCAGGTAAGGTTTCACAGACTGTGACCTGTGAAGGGAGCAAAGAGGTGCCAAGCTTATACTCCAGTCAGTCTCTAGAAGACCCAGCCTGGCTTTGACCACACCATTTAAAAAAAAAAAAAAAAAACGAACCAAAACCACAGGTTCAGCCATTCTGGACATCCATCTGAGCATCACCCTGTTTCTGAGGTGTAGCAACAGGGTTGGCCAATACCAGAATTTAATAATAGCCTTTTTCTTTCAGCATCTAGTCACAAGCGTAAATGTCTAAAGCAATTCAAGAATAAACTTTCTCTTAACAAGGCAGTATTTATCCAATCAATACCATCATTAAAAACAAAGTACATAGCATATAGAGCACAAAGCAGGCATAAAGAGTCATCAAAATAGAAAAAAAGTCATTGTGGGGAAGGGGTTTTTCCCTGAGTTTTACACAATCCCTATCTGTCAGGCCACATGATGCTAGTGGTATGTCTGCTGCATAAATCAATATATATGCCATGCTGTAAGGGCCAGCTGTCATCATGGGGCAGGTAGACTGGGACAGCAGGATGCATAACAGGATTTGGGGCAGGGCTCGTGGCACTGTGCAAGAGACTGGCTACTACCCTCCCTTCAAAATCTGAGACAAAATGACTTTTCAAGAGTTACATGGTGGCAAGACGGAACTTGTGTTTAAGGACTGGCTCTCTAATCTGCTTCGGATTTATTTACCCCTTCTTCTATCTTTACCTTTACACATTTTCAAGTTCTCTCACCTGACAGTTTTGCCAAGTGCAGCGGATGAGGCTTCCTTGCATGTCTTTTTTGTGTGCCACTCAGCTCGGACTAGTAGATATTGTTTCCCCTCCTTTTTCCAAACTTCACATCCCTCTTTCTCAGTTATGGTGCCTTTGTACACAAGGTCCTATTTATAAGTTTTCATCCTCAATGTCTCACCAGAAGACAAAGAAATTTCTCAATTTATTTTTTGACAGTTCTTTCCCATCTTTCACTACAAGAGCTTTGCCTTTATCGCTGTTTCAATTCCTGTTTACTTGCCACTGGACAGATTCCTGCATTCAGTCGGTTAATACTGACTGACATCTGCAGGGCAGATAATCTTTATTTTTGAAGCGTGTATATATTATGCATAACTCATTCCACATAATTATACAGACTGCTCTCATTTCTGGAAATGACTGCTCTTCGTGTTCTGTGTGGAAGTAATAAGATACATTGCAACAGGTTTCACTGACTGCAGAAACAGCACTGCATACAATGCACTGATAAAATTACAAGAAATCCTTCTCAAGTGATTTTTCATTTAAGTTACTGGGAAACAAGATATGCAGACAGGAGAGGTTGGTTTCAGCACAATGCCCACTGATCTTGCTCCATTAAGAATGGAGGATTTTGCACTGTCTAGATCTCTCATCTCCTTTTTTTCCTATATTTCTTAACCTGCCTCCTCTAGTTTCCTGTCAAACTTTGACCATTCAGTCACCTATATCTCTTAGTCTTATATACCATTTGCCATGTTCCCATTATAAGGGAACAACCTCTACAATGGGATCCATAAGAATATTCCCTAGTCTTTTTCTGGTAAAAAAGTCTCCAGGAAGAATTATGTTAGAAATTAGTCAGCTGGTAAGCTATTGTTTTGCTTTGATGTTTTTAAAAAATAAATAACAGAATTAAAATGAGCTTTGACTTGTGTCCTCCACGTGCAGGCTGCCTGCCAGAAGAAGATTCAGCAGAAAAGTGTTGAGGCATCCTCATCTTGTGGGCTCAGGGGCATACTGGGAGGCCATGCATGAACACCCAGCTGGGCACAGGCACAGCAGGAGCCAGGTGGCTGCAGGTGTGCTCATGCCATGCTGACATGTCCCCCATGTCCCCAGGCCTTCTCATGTCGCTGGAGCAGCTCACAGCTCCAAGCTTCTGGTTGGTTGCACGCCTGACTCTCAGCTTGGAGACCCTCTGCAAACAGTCTTGCCTTTCTCTTCCAGAGGAAAGTACTGGGATGCCTCAATCCCCCAGCAGCTACTGTCTGGAGGGGACAATGCTGACAGCTCCCTTCCCTATCACTGCTAAAATTGTTTTGATCCTGCATCTATTTGGGGCTCTTACTGACAGCGCACTTGTAACACAATAACCCTGCCAGACATTCTAGAATGTCAAACAAGCAACAAGCCCAGCAGCATTACTAAGCAAATTCCACAAAACATAGAAATCCTTCCTTTGACCAATCCTTCCTTTTCTTCTCACTGACCCTAGCTTTGCACCAGGTAACCCAAAGATTAGTTCACAGAGCCATCCAAATGATTTTTATCATCAATCTCTAGTCTGATTTGTAAATCCCCAATCCTAACTCAGCAGTAAGAGCACATTGTCACTCATTGCTTCTGTTCTCTTGCACTCTTGACCTGCAAATATCATCATATTATGATATTTTATTATCATTTTATCGTATCGTATCGTTATCGTATTATCTTTTCCTCTCATGCCACTGCCATCCCTAAAGTACTCATGACTCCTCACTCTTTACACATCCAGCCCGGGCATATTTACAAACAAACCAAATACAAAAGTGCTTTGTTTTGAAAGCTGTGTTTGTCCTGCAAACTGTAGTTTTTCAAGGGAGCACACCATAGAGTTCAGCCTCTCTCAGAATCAAGACTCATAATACCTCAGCACAAAACACAACATCACTGCTGTTACAGCTTGATGCAACACCTTATTCAGCTAAGCAATCACATAGAAAAGTTTGAAAAAGGCTTTGCTGAAGACACCTCAGTCGGCATCCATGTCTTAATGAAACAAATACGCCAAACTGCAGTCAAATGCATCCACAATCTTTCTTCTCTCCTCAGTAATTCCACAATTTATTATCTATGACAATTCACCCTAACCTACCCTTAACTGTAACTCTGAGCACAGACACCGTAGAATGCCATATGGGAAAGAATCCACAAGGTGATATAAATACCACATTTCATATACATTTTTACTTGAGCAAGACTTGGCCTCTCATCTCTCTATCAGTTTCTCTATATCTGACCAAAATAAAGGACTGACTTAAAAATAAAGGAAATGCATAGCATAGAACTCTCACACAGCATTCTGCAGAGGAGGCAGGAAAGTGTAGAAAGAAAGACCAACACATTTGCCTAGAACATCATTTAGGGAATGACATATTGGCATATTTGGATAGCAACTAATATCACTCTCTATACAGCTTCATCCTTACTATTCCTAGGAAATAAACAGATTTTCTGCAGTATTTGTACTGGTAAAAAATAAACTATTTTTCATGTAGTTCTCGTGGATCTGATAGGAGAAGGAATGCAAAGACAAAAATCTCCAAAATCTGACTTGTACCTGAAACCACTAGTAGAAACTATGAGAGTTACTCAACAAACTTCTTGTTTAAACAAGACTTCCCTTTCAAACTATCTTCTAAGCGTTGCTTTCTTCATTCATACTCGGCACAGATACTGCAGATCCCTAAAAAGCAACAGAAACAAATCAGAAATCTTTCAGGGTTTTTTTCTTTTCTTTAGAAAAGTCTCATCGTAGCCAGCTGTGTCCTCATCCGCAGAACAGCTCCCTTGGTCCCATTTCTCTCCAGAGACCCACATTGACTCAAGCCAAAGCACAGATTCTCCTGCTACCTTCTCCTCCCCCACCACAGAGAAAGCTAATTGACCTTTTCAGCCTTGTTTCTCTTTCAGCTCCACTGCCTTACCAGAATGCCTTGGCTATTGGCCCATTTCCTGTTAGCCACAGCTTTATCTAGTGAACCTGCTCTATTTGAATGCTTCAGGCATCCATTTACTGTGAGACCTTGAGACATGCCTTCAGTCCAGACTCCAACTGCTGCAAGCTACCTCCAAGTTAGTAGCAGCTAAAATGTGCAATTTATAGCTCTGAACCATGAAGGGCATCAGCATGAATTGTGCTAAATTGTAGCCCTAAAAGAATATGGTGTCCAGTCACAGGTTTTGGGGCTAAATATCAGAAATTACGTCATTTGATCACCTTCTTTGAAGTACTGCATCTCTGCTGGATGCTATCAGAGAACGTGTCCACTCAAAGTAAGAACAACTGGAAACTCATCACTTTTTACATGGGAATCTCCACTCAGTGAGAGGAGGGTTGGTTGGTCCACAGGTCTGATATCCCTGCCTCTAAATGGCATAAGATGCCTGCCTCACAGCTGGGACATGAATTGGAGCTGGGTTCATTCTCCTCAATTTACTAATCAAAAAGTGCAAGAAAGAGCAGCTTAGCTGTGATCTATAAAAATCCTGATCTTTACACTGGGTGCTCAGAAAGAACAGGAATTTTCATATTAAAAAATTCACATGTACACAGTACCAGAGGGGAGAAATTAATTAATCTTCTGTGTTTACACAATGCTTAACACAACTGCCAAAACCAAAATGCAAATAAATTAAATGGATGAATGAAAATTAATACTCCAGAGAAATACACAAAACTTAAGTAACAGGTAGTTTCAGGCCACAGGAGACTCCTGAGGACCTTTCCCTAATGACCTCCTTCCCAGAGATTATAATTCTGTTAATTTTCTTTATAAAAAGAGAACAGAGAGAGAAGAAATCAAATCTAAATATAGCAGAACTCTTTGTGAGTCACACATATTTGGCTATTTCCTCCAATGAGAAGCATCTTAAGATTCTCTTTAAATGGGTCAGGAATGCATTGGCTGCACCTGAAAGTTTCAGCAACTGTGGAAGCTTTAAAATCTGTTGTTAATCCTTAAAGAGAACTCATGCAAAGTTAATTTGTACTCTTGAATTGTCATGTCTAAATTAGTGCTTAGTATTAAATATTTGAAGTGAAGGATTTTCAAGGACTGTTGCAACATTGGAGGAATATTAGGCTGAATTCACTTGAAACCTTGTTGGGAACAAAAAATCTGCTTTCTGCTTATGAACAAAGTATTCATTCTTTTTCTGTCAGCAGTTTTGTGTTTTGCTGTTATCTCCAGTTAGGCACACATAAATACCCACACATGGAACAACACTGAAATTAAGGAAAGAAAGGTAACACAAGTATGTCTGACAAACCCAAATGCAATAGCTCAGTGTACAAAAAAGTAAGTACAAAATTAGGCCATCTTTCTAAGTCTGAATAAGTGTAAATTAATGAAATTTACAAGAAGTCAAGAAGACAATGTTTTCCCAAAGTCAATGCAAAACTGTAACAAAGCCAGATTCAGATGAACACAACATTCCTTTGGGCTCTACCAATAATCTGTTTTTCATATGAACATTATCAAAGGCTGAACGAGTAAGGGCAAATATCTTTATCACTAAATGAAAGAAGAAACAAACTTCTAGGATCTATTATATTAAATACAGGAGAAGGTGTTGAAAAGATTCCAACCAATATCTCTACTTTTCCTAAATTTTCAATTAATTTAAAGCTATAGTATTTTTAAAAATCTCTGTAGTTTTATACTTGTCACATATGAAGTTCTTCATTTACTGCAATAAAATATTTGTTCTAGAAGCCCTTTCAGTAAGATGTTAAACACAGTTGCTGTTCTTATTCTGGTAAACTTGAATTTCAGAGATAATTGAAATCTGAAATGGTTCATTGAAATAAAAGATGTTTGTATAAATAAACATTGTATAAATAAGATGCAATTACTGAGATAAGTAGAAATGCAATAAATTTATGTACATAATGAATCTCCTGAAGGAAAGATGATTTTCTTCTTCTTCCTTCTTTCCCCAGCTCCACAGCACTGAAATGCATATTCTTTTTGCAAAAGAAACGCTCCCTAGTTCAAGTTTTAGGAGAATCTGGAGGTCTAAGCAGAAAGCTAAAAATTGTGTAGTTATTTCCCAGGCTGCTCCACCACAGTATGTCAGACAGACACTTTTCTACAGCTGCTCCTGACTACAATCATGTAGACCACCTTGCCTTAATATAATAGGCTTGAAATCAATAGACCCACAAATTACCTAGAAAACAGGTAAAAAGAATTTGCCTAGAGACACCTCTCTAGGAAGAATTCTTGAAGGGGTAGTATGAGCTTTTCCTTAAGTGCTGCACTGAAGTCCACGAAGAAGCACACCATCTTCTGTAAAGGGATTTAAGTAACACTGCTAACAGTGCCTAAAAGGTTTAGTTTTTTTCTAAGACCTGGGGATTAAAAAAAGTTAAGGCATGATTTCAAGTTCACAGCTTGTTGTTTGTTATCTCCCGTGCCTTCTCTGTATCAGCTTATTTCCACTCGACTAGTACATCAGAACATCCCCCTGTTATTTTGACAAAATATACAGGGCAGGTACAGGAGAGGCTGCTGCTGTCAGGGCAAATCAGTAAGCTGCTCATCTCATCAGTGACACTGAACTTGCCTACAAGGCAATGCTGCTCCTCGCCCATGGCATTATTGTAGATGCCTCAGGTACTGCTGGTTAGATGCCAGATCATTTTCCCTTGGCATTCCTTGCCTCCTTCTTTGACTGAGGAGGAGGATCCTTAGTCAAAGGACTCTTCCTTCTTTGACTAAGCCTTTTGTGAATTATGCTGCTTCAGGTTGACTCCACCTTCCTTCATTTGTGCTAGAAGTGACTGTGAGTTGCACTCAGGCAATTTCTCATGCTTGGTGCAGAAGGTCAGCCCTTGGCCTGTGGTCTGCTTAAGAAATTGGCAGTACAGAGATACAAACAGCTGGCACTGCTTTTCTGCACAGTAGCTGAATTTCACTTGGGCCATTATCTTCCCTTGCAAAAGCCTCTTTGAGGGCTTTAAGCGAATAGTTCCAGTTTGCATGCCCGGAGGTTGCAATAACTATGCTCTTCATTATTATGGAAAATGAGCTTTCTCTGTTGGAGAACCATGCTCTTTACTAAGGTCAGAACCCACCTGGATGAAAAACATACAAAAAAGGATGTCATAAGCATTCACGAGAGAGCAGCAATAGCAATGCAGAAGCTGCTCTTTTATCCTAGGTAGTAATGTGCTATTTCAGAAGGCATTATTACCACACGATAACTCTACTTTCATTGTGTACAATGATTAATGGTAATTGCTTTTGTACTTCAGTATTTTTCAGAGCCCACTTTGGCTTCCAATGAATACATTAGTACCTCATTGCTGTAAACATCCTCCTCACAACTTGGCCTATAACACAGAATTAAATTACAAAGCAGTCAAGATGGATATTTTTTCCTTGTTTTGATTTTTCTGGGAGATAAGTTTTTTGCTCTGATGTGAAGGAGAAAATTGTTCAAGAGCTTCCATTTTAATCTAGTCATGAGTGGCATCCTAAGTCTTCCTAATGCATCCACAATTCCAATTCTCTGTTAGATTGGTTTAGTGTTAGGCCCGTCATCAAAGAAAACATTTTCTTCTGCATTCCTAGGCTTTCCCAGTAATGGAAAATGCCAGTTTGTGGGATGGAAAAATAAGAAAGATGCCTTTTTTGGTTTTCACAGGAACCATTTTATCCCTAGGTACTACATCATCTCACTGTCCTCAAATATCCTTTATGTGATGACCCACATTAAAAAGTCTTGCTTTTAGAAACTTCAGTTGGAGGGGCTTATGACTGTCACCCTTGCTCTCTCTTTTGCTTCCTCAATTCTTCTTCATTTTTAAATACTGTCTTACCTCCGCTGAAAAACTCATAGGGAATTACAGCAATAGATTGCTTAGGGAGATGTTGGGGTCTCCCTCATTAGGGTTCTTTAAAAACTGATTAGACAGTATCTGTCAGAAATAATTTATGTATTGCTTATCCTGCCTTAAGGCAGAAGGACACACTAGATGATTTTCTTTGATGTTATGACTGTCAATAGGATTTCTGTACCTACACCACCTAAGGATTTATGAAAAGAGCAATCTCATATTTCTTTAGGTCAAAGAATTATGTTTCTGGTCTCTAAGACATTGCAGCAGTTCCCATTACCATGCTACAGATAGCACTAATATCTTGGATAAAACAGTGAAGCAATGGTTTTGTAAAAATTAATTTTGATAGGAACAACTGCATAAGGTTGAAATGCTCCTCTGCTCAAAGAAAGTTTTCAAAGTTAATGAACTATCTTAGTCTTATTTAATACCATCTCAGACCTTATTTAAGGTTCTGCTAAAGGGCTAAAATGGGATTATATGGGTCTCAAGGTCTTCCTCTGATGATGTGATTTCCTCCTGTGTTAGCAGCCCACCAAGCCATATGCCTCCTTCAAATGACTGCCATGGGACTGATGGCATATAACTGGTGTGGTGATCATGTGCAAGGTAAGAATTTCATATGAAACATGCTGGAGAATAATTACAACTCTATAATGTCACCTTGATGGTATAGACACATAGACACATAGCATAGACACATAGCATAGACACAATTTGTGTCAAATTAAATTCTAATATTTTCATAGCAGCCATATTATCAGAAACAGTTCTTGCTATTAAAAAATATTAACCCCATGGTCCTTGGTAAACAAAGCCAGTCTTAAATTCAGGAGTCAAAAGTTGAGTTTCCATCTTCAAATTCCTTACTTGCTTCAAATCAAGAAACTAACAGAGGGATGTGACTTCAGAGGGATGAAGCTGTTGGCTCATTGCACAGGAAATGATTTTTTGCTGCTGCTTTACCAAGAAAAAGTCACATTGAAAAACTTGATAGAAGGCAAGTAAATAGACCTTGGTTTAGATAGCAAAATTCCTTACCTGAAATTTCAACTGAAGGCAGCAACAGACTCGGGCACTAGTGCTACACACACATATGCACTTTTACAGAAGAGATCTCCAGTTTGGGCCTCTAAGAACTATGTAAAAGGTCAGAGTTTTCGACAACCTTGTGGAAAGCTTCTGTGTAACTCTCTCTGCAGATGGAAAAACATCCCCATACACCAAAGGAAGAAGACCCTAACAATGGCATTTTCAATCATAATACCTAAAGTTATTCCGAGACTGAGATCTTGAAATTCTCAATATTATGTGAGGCTGGTAGTAATAATTTATGCATTTACTTATTCTTAGTCTGATAATATTAATTTGCTGAAACAGAGACTCTCTCAGAATTAGGGATAAGTGATTTGCAATAATGATGTCTTTGAAACTTGTGTCTGGACTTTCAGTGGAGACTAAAGATTGAAATCAGAGATTTGTGCTGCTTTCTCCAACATGCACCTAAATGATAGCCAATTTGTTCTGTGCTAACCTATGTTTCCTAATCTTAAGTTTTCACGTATTTCTTCTCTCTTGTCATTACTTTTCATGTGAATAAATTCAGAGGGTCTCTGATTCTGTCTCAGGAGACAAAGAGCAACACACTGTTATTTTTCTATGAAAGAGAATTCTTCTTGTCATGAACTCAAGGCAATTACAGAGTTAAATTTAGGATGATATTAATGAATATGCCCCAGTACTTCCAGTCATCCGTGCATTTTCAATACCTGCTTTCATTTTCTTTTTTTCAGATCCAAAGCTAGATAGAATGTATGGAATCCAATGTATCATGTTTGAAAGGTTGAAGGGCAGCTGGGATTTATTCCACAACAGCTAATTGGGATCTCTGCTTTTGGACTTCGCCTGTGTCCTTCTGCCAATATAATTCTTTATGTCATACTGGTAAAGTCATCAGAATGTCAGGAGAGAATAATTTGCTTCCCCAAGACTAAAGCAGTGAACACATCAATTTAATCCAGAGTTTTGGGAGACAGTCTATTAATCATCAACAAGGAAAAAGACTTATGCACTAATAAGAGTTTTCTAATTGCTAAGCAAAAGATGGTAGGAAAAAATGACTATTCCAGTTTGGCAGGTTTGCAAATAACTCCTGACAAGAACAAACAAAATGTTTCTGCTGCTCTTATTATTGCTCCACTTCAACACATCAACCTTGCATTGTCAACAAGAATAATTCAGCTGAGCCTTAGAAATGTGACTCTGGATCCATACAACTACCAGGAAACTCTCTCCCTGTGCTTTATGACAGTAACCACATTGCTCTGGTGCTTTGTCAGGTAAATATATGTGGTATCAGAGGTTTGAACTTTGAATCAAACTGGTATTTAGTGCTGCCTACCCTGGAGCTGAAGGCATCTTGCATTAGCATGGCTGGTTGGGAAATGCAAACTGCCAGGCCTGCTGGCTTATAGGAATTCCTCTGACTGTTCCTCACTGCTGTTTTGTAGGAATAACAAATGACCTACAACACAGGAATACTCAGTATTGTAATGGGTTGATCTGTGTAGTAGGGGAATGATTATCAGAACTTTGAAAGTTTCAATAAGAGTCTTTTTTTTTCCACTCTGTACTGCTAAGATTACACTTCCTTTCCTTATTAATATTGCTCACAGAAATACTTCCCTCCCTCAGCCTCACTGCACTCTTTCACCCCACTGACAGATCTACACCAGCAGAGTAAAAACCACCCTCACTGCACAATAACATGCTAATCCATGACAGATCCTATTTCTCCTCTCACTCAGAGCATAGTCTTCACAACAGCCTGAGTAGCCTCTGATGAGAAAAAAAAAATATACAGACTGGCCTTCAATTGTTTTATGAGCCACTGTGTATTCCAAATTATTTATTGGCAGACATTTTCATACCTGAGGATCCCATATTACTTGGCTTATTCAACCATAAATTTCAGTGATTTTTGATCCTTTGAAGGGCTTTCTTGATGCAACAGAAGACAGGAATGAGGAGCCAGCCTAGCATTCATGAAAGTTACAGATCAATAGGGGTGGTGTGAAACAGCCTGGCACTGTACAAAAGCACCAGCCGCTCTGCTGCTGCATCTCAATTATGCTGTGTGACACACCTGCTGTCCTAGCCCTGCTTTTCCCTTGAGGCAAGCCTGCTAATGTGCTAATTTATATGGTGCATAACAGGGGATTTGGAACAGAGGCCTAAGAGACTCCTTTTCACCTGGTGCCTTATTAGGGATTTGAGCCCACTTTGCTAGAGATGAAAAGCCAGTGGGCATAACGGCATTTGTGTCATTTAGTTCTCAATAGGTAGTCAGTGAATAATGGACTTGCAATGACTTTGTGCAGGTCATTTCCTTTAACAGATGTTCCTTTGTGAAGCTGCTATCCCATAAGTGTTTTTGTGTGTTTTCTTTGTGCATTAGCTATACACATTGAGGAGCTATTTATTCCTTTGTCATTAAACAAAATCAAATTAATTACATGTTAATAATAAGAAGGCAAAAAGTACGTGTTTTTCATTTCTACAGTATTTCTGGGGATTTCACATTCTACTTTCAGAAGTAAACTGTCTGCAGAAGAGAGAGCTGTTACTGTTTTGTTAATGACAAGAGAGACAAAGAAAGGTTTGGCTGCAATTCTGAAAACTCCTAAACCTCTCCACAATCACAGACTCACAGAACAGCTGAAGCTGGCAGGCACCTAAAGAGATTGTCTAGTCTAACTCTCCTGCTGAAAGAAGGGTAAGCTGGAAAATGTCATTCAGGACCATTTCCAGTTGAGTTTTGAGTATCTCCAAGAATGGAGACACCACAAACCCTCTGGAGAATTTGTTCCAGTGTACAATACCAATGGAAAAGCCTTTTTCTAATGTTTAGATTTCTTATATTTCACTTTGTGACCATTGCTTTTTGTCCTTTCACTGAGCACCCCTGAGAAGAGTTTGGCTCTGATTTATTTTTTCCCCTCCCAACAGGCATTTAAGCACATTGATTAAAATAAACACAATGTTAAATAATCTCAACTTTTACAGGTTCTCCTCATAAAAGGTACTTCACCCCCTAAATCATCTTAGAGGACCTTCAGTGAACTCATCTGGTGCCAGGGAGCCCAGAAACAGACACAGCAGTGCAGATGGGGACTCACCAGGGCTGGGTAGGGGGAAAACATCACCTCTGTTATAAATGAATAGTCCAATATAACCAAATTGATAATTAATAAAAATAATAGGATTTATTTTGCGACCGCGTGACAGTCACGGGTAGCCCCGAGAAACAGAGCTGGCTCTGGGTGACACGGAGCTTGCCCTCTATCGTGACAAGCTGCCCTCAATGTCACAATTTGCTTCCCCCATGTCCCTGGTTTTATACAGTTTTTACAGCCCTGGGCAGAAATTCCTTGGTTCTGTTCATATTTAGCTGGGTCTTTTCTTGGTCCATGGTTGGATGGGAAGGGTTTCCTGACTGTGATGTTTTTTCTTTCACAGGTTGGTAGCTGATGATGAGGGTCGTCGAAGTCCATTTTTGGCTTCCCAATCCAATAATGGTCGAGATGGAGTGATATCCTGCTTGACTGGCTTTCTCCATTGTTGATTAATTTTTACAGGAAAAGACATACATAATCCAACCCCCCCCTTTGTATCATCTGTGCTCCTTTGTCTAACTCCGGAGACAGCCCTTGGGTATTAGGAGATGGCATTATCTCTCCTTACCTGTCCCATTTTAGTGGGTCATAAACTTACCGGAGCCAGGAGTTTTTTTTTTGCTTGTTTCCCTTCTCACCCCCTTGTATCAGGATCCCGGGAAAAACATCCCCAGCCAAAGTTTGGGGTTTTCTCTTTTTCGGTTTCTGTGGGCTCATCTTTAATATCAACATCTTAATATTTTTATTTCCACAAAAAACGAATTTGCTTTAATCACCCATAACACCTCCTTCAACCTGCTTGTGACACTCTCACTAATGCAGACCACACTGCTGGCTCACATTCACCTTGGTGCTTACCAGGCCCTCCAGGTCTTTTTCTGCAAAGCTTCTTAACTACATCTCCAGCACACACACATGTGAATATTATATGGACACGTGGGGTTATTACTCCCAAGGTGCAGAACTGAACATCCTTTGGTTGAAGTCTATGAGGTTCTTCTCTGCCCATTTCCCCAGCTTGTCGGGGTCCATTTGAATGTGAGGCAGCTATCTCATGTACCAACCCCTCCTCCTGGTTTTGTATGATCAGCAGACTTGCTGAGCTTACACTCTGCCCCATTATCCAGGTGGTTAATTAAGTCTTTAAGAAGCACTAGTCCCTGGGGCACAGCACAATGATTAGTTTCTGGCTGTACTTCAAGCCACTGATCACAACCCTTTGAACCTCATATTTCAACTAGATTTAGGAAGGATGGTCAGACATCACTCCCCACTTCATATATCTGACAACTCCAATCACCTCTTTGTTCTTTCTATGTTTGGAAATGGTTTCCAGAATTATTTGCTACCTTATTATGACCTTTCAGGAACAGAGCTGGATCCTCATTCTTGTAATTCATGAAGACACAAGGGTTATCTGCATTCTTCAAGCTTCAAGAATCTCACCAAATTGCCATGACTTTTCAAAGAGTTTGTGTGGCTACACAATGACATTGGACCACACTCTCGGCACTCACAGGCACATTTTCTCAGCTCCTGTGGGCTTATGTAAGTCAAGGTTGTTTAAATGTTCCCTGACCTGATCCTCCTATAGCAAGAGTAGTCTTCCTTGCTCTAGACTTCCTTAATGGTTTCTACAACTTGGGATTCCTGAAGGCAAGACAAACAAAATATTGAGTACCTCAGTCTTTTCACATTCTTTGTCAGAAGGCCCTTTCCCATCTAACACTGGGACCATGTTTTCTCTAGTTTTTATTTCACTGCTGATCTACTGGTAGAAGTCTTTCTTGTTGCCCTTCCTGTCCTTGGTGAGATTCAGTTCCAGGTGGACTTTAACATTCCCTATCCAAGTCCTGCATATTTGGACACTGTCTCTGTATTATTCTCAAGGTCTCTTCTCCCTGCTTATACTTTTTATACTCTGAAATGCTGCATATTATCATATCTTAAGGAATGATGATAAGAACTAAAGGTATTTAGACAACTTAATTGGGCAGTTTCCTTAGCCACTTGGGATGGGATTTACTCCATCCAGTTTTAATGACCAGAAAGACACATTCAGTCTTAAGTAATCATCCCCTGATTAAACTTCAAGTGATGAATGATTTCCTGGAGATGACTGTCTCTCCTGGCTGAGTCAGAAGCCCTGACTATTTATATACAGTTTAGACTCTGTGTCTAATTTTCAGATGAGTAAAACAAATTCCACGCCTCAAACTCTACCATCCCCTATTGAGCAGTCAGTAAAACAATAATATGTGCATATTTGCATTTGTGTGTGTGCTAACATGTACAGGAGCTGGAGAACCAAACTCCAAGGTCCTTATTTCTATAAACTTTGAAAAAGTAAGACTGGAACCACAGTATACTGCTGTACTAGAGATGGAGCCATATACAGAATTCTTATGTTTCTTCTTAAACAGGAAAACATGACATTTCAAAAAAATGCAACCATCTGCTGTACAGGAGTAATTTTTGCTTAGTAGTGGTGAAGAATACAGAATACTGAAGCCAGTGAAAAGAACAATGCCAGACAGTCTTGCTGTCAATGCATTATATGGACTTAGATGTTTCAAACTTCTTGGAAGTAAGGTTGCTAGATCTGCAGTGTTCACCTGTGTTGGGGAAGATGAAATAGAAAAGCCTTATAATTGTGACTGTTTGGACTTTGGGAATGTGAAGCATGTGGGTGAGGTGGAATTGAAGGCAAGTTTCAAGTCTCAGATGCCAACCCTTGGTTACTGAATGACTAGAAAACAATAGGATGGCCAGCAGGAGGTAATCTCCTCTTGATGCAGCAATGCTGTCCTCATCAAGAGCCCGAGGGTCAGAGCAGACCCTACCTGCTTGGTGGGAGGGGTCCAAAAGGTAGTCTTTAGGATTTAAAATGTAACACAGTATGTTAATATAGTGATTCCTATAGGCTGTATGTAAATGCTATAGGATTTGTATCTTGTACTAGATTGGTTAGTGTAAATTAGAATATTCAGTATAGAAGAAGATTTAATGCATTGTAACAAGAACTTCGCTCTCTTATTCTCTCTTATTCTCTTATTATTTAAGCTCTTACCTCTCTCTTACCACTCTTACTCTTATTCTCTTATTCTCTTATTCTTATGCTCTCTTACTCTCTTGCTTTACTCTTTCTCTCTCTTCTCAGTCCTGCTCTGAGCTGCGTCTGGCAGCTCTTAGCAGGGCCCTTTTACCCACACCCCAAGCAATAAACTGCTTGCTCCTGAAACTAGCTTAGGACTTATAGAGAGCTCTCGTCTCGGTTTGTCCCATCGCCGTCCATCCACAGACCCCCAGACCCACACACCTGGCTTAACATTTGAAATTCTCACCACATGAAAAACCTGAGTGTTGTGTTTCGAGTTTCTTTTGCCCTTCATTTGCAATCTACTTATCTAGGTCAAGAAAATCTCTGATAGAAATGCAGCTATACAGTTGGACAAGAATGTTGAAGGCAAAGCTGGTTTAACTCTGGGAACAGGTGTAAGAGTCTTCAGCAAATGTATTATTGGAATAGGCAGAATTTGCTGGCAGCTCCATGGCTTTGAGAAGCTGTGTCACAGTGACTGCAGAAGGTCATGTGCTGAATCAGATGCAGGGCTCACATTATACTATTGGGATTTCCAGCATCCACACCCCTCTGCTTCACCTCTGGTACAGATAAATACTTTGCTTTTATCAGAAGGCCAGGGAACCACTTCTCACGGGGCTTCAGAAGTAACATTTAAATATTTTGGGATTTAGTTATGTAAAAGTCAGCAAGAGACTGGGAAAAAGCCCCATCCCTGGACAGTGCACAGGACTGGAAGAGCTCAACATTTTGAGTCCAATCTTATACTGGTGAAGGTTTGCTTAACTGCTCCTCAAGGGTTAAGACATTTTTTATTGTTAAAAGAAATTGTCATCTTTCTTTCTTTTATATAAAATCTGAATAACATGTAGTTGAAACAAAAAATTTATCTGTAGTGATTAAGTTATAACGAAACCACAGTGAATAAAACATTTAAGTTATTCAGAATTCAAATGTGTCTGTTGGGATGTGAGAGGTAAGATGCTTTCAAAATCCCAAGGCTTAGCATGAGTACAGGTGATCTGCATAGAAAATTAAGTATTTTCATTAGCTATTGATTTTTATTCTCTAAGGGCCATTAATGCTCTACATTTGGACAGTACAGGATGGTGCCCATAATTTAAACAAACCAAGAACTTTCCTGAATAATCTCAATTTATCCAATTTGCTCTCTCTTGGTTTGAACCCCGGGTATAACAACAGGCTTCAAAGCCTTCTGTTAAGTGCTAACATAAAGCCTTGAAGCTTGAGATTGTCTCTTCTAGATATTTTAAATGCATGAGCTTGACAACTATCTTAATGGAGCTGGGATTTTGCATTTGCCACATTCTCCTGTCTGGGAAGGCAGATAACACAGAAGTACAGCTCGAGCACCAACAGGGGCACAGCCGATTTCAGAGGAAATTGTAATAAATGATGGCTTTAGCTTATCATTCCCCACAGGCTGTTGTGCTTAGCTGCTGCTGTTCAGGTCTCAAGGTCTGTGAAAGCATGGCACTGCCGTGGTGACAACCCGTCATCGTGGTACGAGTGCTCGGCAGCAGAACCTCACACCTGCTGCTGTGATGCATCTCCTGAGCTGAACTCAGGGACCCAGACTAGCAGCTGCAGGCCAGTGCTGCTCTCAGCACCCCCTCAGGCAGGCCTGGGCTGAGCACGGGCTGGCAGCTGTGCTCAGAGGTCAGCTCAGTGAGCCAGCCTTGCCAGAAAGCCTTGCCACCCTCATTTCAGGCTGTGGAGAACAGTGGCCAGTCAGGAATGCTGGGCTCCAGCTTAGGCTCTAAAGTGACCATCCTCCTCAGCCTTCTGTGCAATGAGAGGAGAGAGGCAGGCTCCTGCGAGAGGGCTGGGGCAGGAGCATGACTAAGCGTCCAAGGAGAAGCCTTTCTCTCCTCACTCACATCACAGTGCTAACACAGACTGGATTGCTGACATGGCACCTTGGCTTGGTGAGCTCACAGCCTATTCAAGTTAAGCTCACACCCCATTCAAGACCTTGGGCAGGTCTGCAGAGCAATTCATTCACACACTCAAGTTTCAGAAAAGCACCTGGAAACTTCTGTTTTCCTATATTCTAGCAAGACAAGAAAGAAGAGTTGAATTTTCAGGGATTTTGTACAAAAGGACACAGAACTGAGACACTGAAAGTGACATTTAGATAAAATTCCAAGCAGGCATGTAACTCTGAGGGCTGCTTTTCCCCATCTCTAACTGGGTGTTACTCAAATCCACACCTGTGTTTTACAGTCACTGTTTCATGCAATTACTCATTTTACATAGGAGCACAGAGTGAAAGGTGGAGTGCTTCAGTACCCCTGCATTTCTGTACACTGCATTTCTCCAGCTGGCTTTCAAACTAGCAGTAGTTTTGGATCTGATCTGTGGGTTTTGCTGCTCCCAAGGGATATTTTTGGAGGCAGCAGGGCTTGACCTACAATTGGCCGTTTCATGCCCACAGCTTGGCCTCTGAAAATTAAAGACTACAAAGCTGAGCTCCTCCCATCTCTTTTTAGAAACTCTCTCTTTTTGATTCCCACTCAGTGAGTTCATCACTTTTTGAAACCTAAGATGTGATAAATATCCTGTGGCACAAAAGTTGAATTTTGAAATATCAGGCTGTCCAGATACTTGGAAGCAAACCCTATATATACTATTGACTAAAATACATTAATTCTGGTACTAAGTAACATCTTTTAGTGATCCCAGAGCATCTACCCATTGTTATGCCTATGCTTATAGCAGTTCAGGGAGGCCATTTAATAGGTCAGACATATCATGTGTACTGATTTATGGAATACAACAGTATTCCAGCTCTCTGGAATACAACAGTAAAAAAATATGTAGGCATACAAGTTTATACCCAAAAAGGGAAGGACGTCAAAGATGACAGCTAAAAGCAGCAAGATAAAACTGTCACTCATGTACATGCTACTTACTGTTTTTCACTGTCCTGCTCACTGCTTGTCATTTCTGCCTTTTTTATTTCACACTATGAAAATTATGGCTCCTTACACTAGATTTCTAATGACTTAAACTGTGATCTAGATTATAAGGAATACCCAACACACATTGTTGCTGAAGTTCGCCTCCACAGTCCTGGCACTCACTTAATACATTACCCCTAGTGTAACTTAAATCTGCTCTGAATTAAGCTGGCTGGAGGAGTTTGGGAAAAAAGTAATTCCCTACAGTAGACAAAACCAAAACATTGCCACTGGCCAAACCACCCACATACCCTTTCTTCAAAGAAATTGTTTGCCCTGATGTCTTCTCTGAGAGACCAAGAAACAATTTACTTAAATTTCCTAACTGCTTCCTTTGGGAGCACCATGCCATCTTATGTTGTACACAAGCACCTTCTGCACTAGGATATAATTCACCCCATGCATTCTCCCTGCTTCTCCCGTCCATGCTGCAGGGCAATCATCGTGCTGGGACACAGCTTTGGCAGGTGGCATTGCACCGCTGAGCTCTGCAAGCTGAGATCCCTTCCTTACACTTGCCCACAGCTACATTTACATCAGTACTGCAAATAAAGAAAAGGAAAGCTTTTAATTCTTGAGTTTTGCGGCGTATCTGCCTTAAAGTGATCTAAAGGAGTGGACATAATATCCTTTATAAGAATTAAAACAAAAGTAAAGTTACATTTTTCTACTTGTTGCTTTTTTAATTTTTTTTTCCCTGTTTGATTATTCAGGAGTATCAGTATTTATCTTCTTTATGCTTCTGCAGTTCCCCTTAGATTGTCAGTTCCTCCATCATTGCATTAAAGGTCAGGATGGAAATCACTTTCTCTAAGGTATTTCTTCCTGGAGAGGTTAATTAAAAAAGAACAAAGGGCCAGATACTCTACTGCCTTCTGTTTTGCACAGTCATTTGCAGACTTGGATCCATTCACAACTCACATAGGGATTCACAGCTCCTCAGACATCCTCCAACATGGACCACCAGACTGTATAAATATATGGGGCAGGACAGAGAAGACAGCTACTGAAGTAATGCTTAAATACTTAAAGATCATCTGTAGTTGCCTGACTGACACAAAGGCATTGGCAGGCAGCCTGATCACTGAAACAGGTCAGAGGAAGATGGCATAAGAGCTCAGCAGGGGATTTCAACTTTCGGGATTCTTAGCTCTTGTAAATTCATTTCACTGAGGAAAGGGACCATGACTTTAAACAGTTCTTCTACAAAGACACAAACTATTTCTTCTAAATCTGCCCCTAAGTTCACTAGGTAGAGCAAGAAAACACTACCAGTTCAGAATCCCTGTCTCATTTGATATCTGTGCTAGCATATCATGAAAGTTTAAATGGCCATACAGTTGATTGGCAATGGAGAATCAAAATAAAATCAGTTTCACCACTTATGTTAATTTGGTTTCACTTGCATGCTTTCTCTGTCATTCTTCCACTTCTCCAGTCACCCATAGATTTTCAGGTGAAACAAGACCTGAATTTTAAATGCAAGGTTCACACAGGAAAAACAAAACAAAACAAAACAATAGATCACTGCTTTAAAGAAGCAATATAAAGGAGGCACTGGCCTGGGCTGGACAACATTTTTCACAGTGTCTTTGCTAGAAAAGTTGTTTTTCACCTAACTTAAATATTTCCACAGTCAAGAGCCTGAAAGTCAAAATATTTTTCTTTAAAAAATGATTTCTGATATATAAATCATATTGTAGTTGTTAGTTCATATCCTCATTTTTCTGAATTACCTGTGCACTCCAATTCTCATCATTACTGATGTGAAAATCCCCCTGGAAGCTGTAAACTGGCCAGGGAATCTAGTTTAAAGAAGGCAAAGGAGGAGGAAGTACCCAGGAATACATTACCCAAGGTGTTCTCACACCTTTTTCAAATAGCGATGAAAAAAACCTACAGTCAAACCACAAAAGTCTAGGACATGGGTGTTCCCTTTCTCCTTTGGGTTTCTGTTTCTCCCACTGCCTCAGAAGTATCCTGTGTTCCTCAGCAGTGCTCTGTAGAAAGCTCTTTAGAAATCCTACTGATTTAGAGGAGTAATGGCACATTTTTCCATCTTCATGGATGAGCAATGGACAGCAGTAGAAGTGGGGATATGGTTCTATTCTCGGTGTTGTTCTCACTGACTCATCACTTTACACCTGCCAGAAAGCTCAGGGAATTTCTCAAAGGGGTAATGCAAAGATTGATTAATTTTATAAACTGCTTTATGACCACTATTACCTAGATGCTACAGAAACTGCACATTAAAGAGCTCAACCTTGAATGAAGGGTGAAGTCAAAGGATAAAATGAAGAGTGCTACAACAGGAAAAGCTGTTAATAGAATGAATGTTATAATTACACCTCTGTTGCCACACACTTTTTCACATTCTTCATTTCTCTGGGAGAGATTCTGTATCTCTTACTTCTGCTGGACAGCAAACATAGCTACACTGGGAAGCATAACTTTCTGAGAAAGCTGCAGCTCACTGTGAGGGCATCAAGAGTCAGTCCCCCAAGAAGAGATTTGTTCGTCATGATGAAAGAGTACCCTGTTTTTCCTGAGAGCAAGATGCTTTCTAGAGTGGAGTAGAAGCCTAATTCTGAGTGAATATAACCAAAGTTCAGCAGAATATGGTACCAAGAGCACTCTCCAGAGATCAGGATCAAAGAAAATATGAAAAAAAAAAATGCAATCACTAATACTACCTCACTCTTTATTATTTAAAAACTTCCAGCACCTGCAAAAAAAGAGACCAAATGTAAATGCTGCCACACTTACTGTTCCTGAGGAATTACAGAACCATGGTTTTCGATAAAAATCACTTTTTGTGAAGTCTGATATATTTTAAAACACTTTGTAACAATCCATTGCATAATTCAAATGGCCTTTACACTAGAAACAGCTAACATATTTATGCTGGCAGAACTGTCAGTGCATTTTTGTTAAAAGAAGCTTGGAGGTCTGCTACAAATAATCTCCAAAGAGTAACTCTAATTAGTGGCTAAAGTTGGCATATTTCCTGCTATCTGAAATTAGATCAGAGAGTTAGGCTGAGATGAAAAAGCCCTATTAACTCCCTAGGCTTCCAGTTCCTGTTTATTGGTGGAAATTAATGTTTTGAACTTTATCAACCATTATCTAAAGAAGTCTGGAGTCAGTGGTAACGGAGTGATTCAAGAGAGACTTTACTGCCAGCTTCTATTGAAGTACCATAGGCACTCTACATAAATATCCACATGAAAACTTTATTTAATGGTTACATGAAGCTGAACAATTGTCAGGAAAGATGGTCGAGTGGCCAGCATTCCAGCCTGGCAATTATAAGGAGTGGGAGACATTCCTTGCTCCAAGGTACTGTTTAATAATTTCTGCCTGACCTAGAAAAATTCTCTTTGAGGGAGGGTGAAAGTGGGGGAGATTAACCAAAGGTTGCCTATAGTTAAGCAAATCTTTGTTTTTCCTACAGCTTGCAGAAATAGCACTGCTCCACCTCATGGAACATTAGACAGATGGATACTTTCCTCTGCTTCCTAGAGACCTCAACCTGCCCTGGACAGGCACATCAGAAGCAAACACCATAACTCCCCCCACATGGCTCTGCAGCTTCCCTGGGGCCCTTGGTGCTGAGACTGGGCTTTACATTTCAGTTTGCCTTCCACACAACTTCAGCAACCCTAAGGTTTGCCACAGCTATATGTTCCTCTCCTCCTGCACTGCATGGAAAATATTAAAATGTATAAGATCCTTTTAAACATCAGGACAGGGCAGGGGCAGCAGAAAGGAAGGTACAAGAAATCATCTTCTTGGGAAATGTATTTGAACCTCAGTTCTTAGAACTTCTAAACAAGGAAGATATTTGTCAAATTGTATTTTGCTCTGCCAAACACATGGGAAAGGAAGCAATTTTTACATCCTGAGGCAAAGAACCGAAAATCAATGTAATTCTAGAGTTAATATGTAGACAAAGGAGGAAATGTTATTAGGTCAGGCTACTTTTGTTCAGACAGAGACATAGAGAATTTAGGGTATCTCTTAGTTCTGGTAATCAGCCTGAGCTGACAAATCAATGTCTTAAGCTCTTAATAGTTATAAAAACATATACTAAAGTAGGCTTATGTTTCAAAAGAAAGTTGTTGTTTAAAGCAATCCATTATCCCAACCAGTATGTGGAAATTTTCTGCAAAATCCAACAAAAATTTACAAGTTAAAATCTGCAGTGAAACTGAATCTCCACAGACAGAATTCTGAGGGTACCTTCACCCCATCCTCCACACCACAAAGTGCACCACACAAACCCTTGAATTTACAAGTTGAGATTACCCTTTCCATCTTTGCTTTCTAGTATGAGTGTTTTTTTACACTCTCTCATTTTCCTCCTGAAGAGGACAGATGGGATCTGTGTAAAAACACTTTGAGGGAAAAATGAAGAATCTACCTCTTTAGGCCTGTGTTCACAGCAAAGCCAACCTAACTGAACTGCTGTCTCAGGAAAGGATCCTGTCCAAACAAAGAGTCTTTTGCTTAAAGCCTGACAAAGGTTAAAAACCAAGTTGGTGGCAGCCAAGAAGCCAGGGGTCAAAGTGAGTGCAATGTCAAATTCAACTGTGTGCAATTTATCCTCTTGGCTACCCAAGCACCCTACTGGAGGGAATGCAGGCAAAACCCAGTTGTATACAACCAGAGTTGCAGTACCATCCCAGGAAATGGTGTCCATTCCCAGGAAAATTAAGCAATTTCAGAAAATTTCTCTCAGTCCCTTCCAGCAAACAGAAGTGTATCACAGCAGGGGAAGCAGCAGGTGCATCTCTGAAGTCTAGTGATTGAATAGAGATATGTGCAGGGTGAACAAGGCAACAGAGCTGAGTTCTAAGACAGAAGTCTGCAGAAGCAGCTTACTTCTTTCACCATAACATTATATAACTAAAGCAGAGCCACTTTACAGTGCCAGCAGATCAATGAGTGAATCAAATGAGCCTCCAGCAACTAACTGCCATAGGAATTTTACTTGCAGACTGCAGTACTTTGGAGAAAAGAGTTTATACTGTTGCCATGAATTTCACATGTCTCTGTGGATGCTAACTGTACCCTGTATTTTGGGGAACTAAATAATGCATTGGGTAGGAAGACCTAGACACTGGCAGGGTTGCCCAGAAATGTGAGATCCAGCAGTCAAGAATCCCTCCCCATGTCTGTTGAAGGAAGCAATGGTCCTTCAGCCAACAGAATGCGTTTGTCTTCGGACATGCTCTGCAAAAACACACTAAAGGTGAGAGCTTAAATACTAAAGCTGAGATAGTGTCAGTTAAACAGCAGTGTTCACCATGCAACCAAACACTGACAGGGGCTGTTTAACAAAGGAGAATTCTTCAGCAGAAATGAGTCAATTTTTTGCCAGAGGGCATATTTAAACTAAACCCTGGGACAAGACCAGAGTCATTGGATGCTTAAGATAGATTTGTAATATTTTGCAGATTTGTAATATTTAAGATTTGTAATATTTAACCCTGTGGGTGTTTATTTTGCTAAACCTCTTCCTTTAGTGTACTGTTCTGTTGTCCCCAAAATGTGTAACGAGGTAAAACCCACCAGCAAAATGTGGATGGTTTGGGAGACCCAAGAAACAACCTCAAGTTGAACAGAAGGCCTGCAAGTTTCAATGCCATGGGTATGTGTAATAAGGACACCTAGAACTATTAAAAAGACATGTCTTTAGGTAGACACAGGAAATTATTTCCTACAGAATAATATACTTTGAACTAATCACAACACCCTGGAGAACATTAAAGAAAAATTATGAGACCTGTTTTTAATACAGATTATATATTCTTTTACTAAAGGACATATTAGTATTCTGAACTAGTTTTCAAGCGGCAGTTAATAAGCTCTGGGTTCAGTTCCATTTGTGAGAATACAAAGCAGCTCTTTATGATTCCCCCACCCTAGAAATTGACTCACTTTGGTCCATTCCCCACGACTGCAGTAGCCCCAAGGGAATCTTCAGCTTACTAGACATTTTTGTTAGTTGACTTCTAAGTCAACTTTTGTTAGTTGACTTCTAAGATTTAGTAGAGTGATGTAGAGGAGATGTGACATCTTTAAGAAGTTAGCCCAGTATTTTCAGATCCAGGGTAAATTAATCAGGCCAGCCTGTACTCTCTGTGCTGGGAAGGCTTGCTGAGCATCTCCTGGTGTCCTTGACAAAAAGCATGTTTACAACTCTAGCACAGTAGAAAAGTTCCCCACAACTTGTGGGCACTGCATGCTCCATGTCCTGCCCATATGTGCCCAGCCTGTGCAAGCGGAGCTTCCAGGGGAGCTCATGCACACTTGGGCACCTGCTCTCTTGGGTGTGCTCCAGTCCTTCTTGCACTCAACTGTGGCAGTGGAGGGAGTCTTGAGACCTCCAAGCTGCTCTAAAAACCATTATAGCCACTCACCAACTCCCACAAGCAGACTGATGGCCCAGCCAGTCCCTGAGCAATGGCCACCTTGGAAGAGAAAGCCCTCACCTTCTTCTTGCTCTACCTCAGCTTTTATTGCTGAACATGTTATATGGTCAAGAATATCCCTTTGGTCAATTCAGGTTGGCTGTCCTGCTGTGTCCCTTCCCAGCCATCAGCCTACTCCTTGGTGGAGCAGGAAAATGCAAGCTATGACACTGTGCAAACATTGGTTAGTCACAGCCAAAACACTGGTGGGTTATCAACACTGTTTTAGCCACAAATTCTAAATGCAGAACCATAGAGGCTGATATGAAGAAGGCTATCTCCTCCCCAGCCAGACCAAATACATCAACTTAGGCAAAACCAATTCCCCAGGACCCCTCTTAGCTTTTAGCTTGAATTAAAAAAAAAAAGAAGAAAATCAATGTCTTCCTTGGTAACACAGCGACTAAATTTGTTTTCCAAACAAATGGGAAATTTGGGAACAATATTACCACACAATTCATCAGATTGGCATAGCATATCAAAGTGCTAATCCATCATTTCCTGATTGCATTAAGATAAGCAGGAATTTGGGATCAGGCAGGAGTATGCTATATACAATAATTGAGGAAGTTTGGAACTGTACCGTCAATAAAATATCACTCACTCTAACTGGGACACAGTCGAGGACTATTGGTGTATTCCTAACCAATGTAATTTTTATACATGACTGTGTAAGATACAAGATCTAGAATGCAGGAGGTCTGGTTTGGCATCCAGGCCTCTGGACTGTGCCTCTTTTGGGACAAAGCAATGTTGCTTGACAGTCAGTGCTGTATCAGAGCTATTCCTACATTAAGTTGCACAGCACTGTATTATGAAAATTAGTCTTCAGGGCTTTACACTAGTTGTCACTTATTAACCAAATAATTTGAAATGTCAGTATAAAACCTGCTAAAATCAAGTAGTTATGAGTTGTGGGATTAAATCTCTTCAGACCAGGAATCCAGGACATCTAAAGGGAAAGAAGGGTGCTGCATAAAATAACGGTGACTATAGTCAAGGGTGTGTGGGGGAGAGATAATTAAATAATGGACTCCTGTTTCATAAGGCAGGATAATTAAAAGTAAAGTCAAGGAGTTCAGGTTCTGTAGATTGCTCAATGGTGCAAGATCACAGCCTTAGGTAGAAGGTGAAAAAATACAAAATTTCCACAAGAAACTATACAATTTCTGGTTGATACATCTCTTAAAGATGTCAGAGTACCAAGAAGCTGAAAACAGACACCATAAACCTGAACTTCACAGACAAACCGCTACTAGACAACAAACCAAGGACGTTTTGATGGAAAAGATCTGACCACGAAAACAACATTTCTTTTCTAGTGCAGCCAACTCAGGGCAAAACAAAGGCATTACAGCTGCCCCAAAAGAAAATATTGCAGTCCCTCCTACATTGCCTGGTGAGAACTCAGGTACTCGTTTTTCTAATTTCAGACCTGTTACAGTTTTACAGAGTGATCCTGTCCAAATCATTGCAAAGCAAAATTGAAGTGACGGAGCCCTTCCCAGATCATCATGGGGAATTTTGAAATCTACAAAACATTTGAAATGTACAAAAGCCTTAAGTACTCCACAGCATTCATCCCCAGCATGAATGATCTTCAGTTTTTTGCCCCTCTCCTAAGGGCAAAAAGGAAGGAGGATATCAACACAGCTACTCTTGACACAACACTTTATGATGCAGTCCATTGCTCTTCTTGATTCTGAAGGACCTGGGGACTGACATATGCCCAGAATCATCTGGAGAACATTTAAATCTTCTCTATGTATGACACATAAAAGGCATCATAAGAGAAGGCTGTTGCCATAGATCCTGAGTGATCCAGATCCTGGGTGATCCAGGGAACACAATCTTTTACAGTGGGAAAACTACAGGACCAGTGGTTTTTCTTGAAGTGGTGATGACATTGATTGGAGAAGGAGGAGGTTGGTTCAGTGCTCAGTCTGTGGGCTTGCAAGGATGTTCTATTCACTTATCCTTGTCCCAGGAATACAGGCTCCAAGGAGGAAATAGAGCATGCCTGGAGGAAATAGAGAAAAACTTTCACTCCCCTTGTATATAATATTAAAAATGTGGTATTAATTCTGTTGGTCTTAAACTTAACAGGTATTATAAAGATTAAGAATAGCATTTTTGGTTGAAAGAAAGCAACAATGCACTCTTCAGTTCTTTATTCAAAGTCGGTGTTGAAGGCAAAACCTTGGAAATGTAAGCAGGGCATCTCACCAGCTCAATTGAATAAAAGACCAGAAGAGGAAAAACTGTGTGACGTAATTCTCCACCCAGAAGTCAATCTGCATTCAAACTCAATTTATAGATGAATGAATGTTGGAAACCAGCTTAGGGCAAGCAAGCTCCAATCACAGCACTCAAAATACTCACTAAAAATAGCACCTTGGGCCAAATACTTTGTTTACAATAATTTTCTGTTTATGCAATTTCAATTTGTGAAAGATGCATTGAATTTCATGACCACCTACAAAGAAAACAGTATCTTATTTGAAGGACATGCTTGCATTTTAAGATCCAGGAATTCCAATGCTGACCCAGCACAAGACAACTGATTTCCTCTTGAAAATGTATTTAAACAAAGGGAAGTATTTATTTGTCTACTCTCTATCCTGTTATTAGGTTTAAAAATGCTATACTTAGTCTCTAGCAAAAGCATAATAATATACATGCATATTTTAATTATAATTAATCTATTTATTACTTTGGATCTAAAAGGATCTAGAAACATGTATGGGTCTGTCTAAAGCTGGAGAGTTAAAACATAACATATAATGCAGGTGACTGATGCAAAATATTTAATGCAAGAGAATTTTTGGTGATAGCAAAATCTGGTCTGCCAAAACTGGTAACAGATATGGCAGAACAGAATGGGTTCCAAATTTGAGGCAGCATTTTTCAGGGAAAACTGAACTTCTGGTCCCTGGGACTGGAACATGGGACAAGCCAACTACTGAAATGGCCAGAATAATCCAGCAGTGTTGTCACTAAGCACAGACCAAAACAATGTTTTTTCTCCTTGTAAATCTAGAACATATACCACTTAGTTTTCAACAAAAATTCCACACATGGAGTTTGCTATATTGCTGCATCTGACCTAACTGGCACCTGGCTAAATATTCAGAACACATTTGCCTTTGCATATCAATGGTATAACTGATGTAATTAAACAGTCCAACTTACTGAAAAACTTATTTATATAGACATGCTTCTTCCCCAGACTGCACAACATATTCAGTGTTTATCATGAGCACTGCTCAGACAGCATTCCTGAGTGGTCCCAGTAACTTGCATCATGTGCTCATTGCTGCCGCAGAGCCATCTGCTTCCTGACCGAATGATTCCGAGGCCACAGGCAGCCCCGCCATGTTCTGATTCAAATGTATAAATATGCACACCAGCATTCACAGATGGTTATATGTTGGCAGAAGTATCTATAACACTTTCCTTCATTGAAACTAAAGCTTTTTAGGAAATAGATCTGTTGTGGTAAGAGAAAAGGGGTCAGGCATTCTGTAAGGCAATTTATGTGAGTGTGTACTTGAAAACCTTCCCTTTTTTAAATTATACTCACCCACCTTTAATCACAATCATTCCGTTTAAAAGAGGGGGAAAAATAGTTGCAGTAAAACCTTCTTCTTATCATGTACCTCTCTATCACATCTGTCACTCTCAGGGCTTTTCCACCTAATAACTCTCAAACCATGTCATCCTCAAACAAATCATAAAACCTAAACAAACAGAGCTAATCTATTGAAATTTTAAAAGGTTGTAATGTCATAACAGGCCTATACAGATCTAATACCATAATGATGTTAAAGGCTGAGTTCATCCAAGGCACTCCAAGCCTGTTTATTTGTAACAGTTGTCCATTGCATTTCACATCCCTTTGGTTCTTCCTTTATTTGTGTGTCAAATGCCTTTGATGAAAGAGGTAATTAAATATTCCCAAAGCTACTTGTGGTCAGTATTATGGTTTTATTAATGTAAATAATGCAATAAAAAAGATCAACTGTTGGATTACTCCCCACCCCACTTTTCTGCCTCTTTTTTTCCTTCTAAGTGAAAAGCAGAACAGGGAGAGGACCTAGTTTCAGCTTTGCCCTTGAAAATCAGGTGCACAGTGTGCTTTGAATTCAGTTTGCACTCACAGCCCACATGCACACAGCTGTCATCACACTTCGATAGCAAAAGCAGACTAAGCTCAGAACAGCAAATGCCCATGACCTTGAGAATTATCAGTACTGATATAACACTTAGTGTGCAGGCACATGCAGGAAGTTAAACCATTAGAGTCTGTTCCTCACAGTTATTGTTGTATCTCCTGGAAGACCCAAGGAACTATTTTTAGAACTGTATAGCTTCAGGGTCAAAATGTACTTGCATAAAACTCTTGCACAAAACTCTTCTCTTTCGGATACTTAATACTTTGGTGGAGTTTTTTTTATGGAGAAAAAATTTGGAAAAGACAGGAAAAGACTTGGAAATTATATAATTTATATCTGCATAAAACCAGATATACATATAATCAGATATACAATGCAGAGTATGGCGGTTCATATATACACTAAAACAAATTGAAGCTTCAGTTCCCAGGCATGTCTGTACTCAGTACTAAGTTCCTAAGAACAGGAACTAGTAGCTAGTGTAGAGGAAATTCAAGGAAACCATTTTCAAATTTTCATGCTTCCCTTTCAGAACTATTTCTATGTGCTTGGGGACAAAGAATATTTTAAAAATTAAATCTTGACAAGTAAAAGCACTCTTGCATTTGAGAAGACAGTGAAGGGAAAGGAAGGTACACATTCATATGAAGCACAGGGGTGTGTCCAGACAAAGTTCAGGATAGGTCTTGGCTCTCTCTTAACTTCAGCTTGTCCTGGCTTCTTTGTGTTTATTAACAGCCTAGCATCTAGCTGTTAATAAGGCAGAGAGTATCCTTAAAATAAATTAGTTACAGGACTGTAGCTCTTCCAGTTTTCTCACAGCATTGCATATTAAATGTTTCTCTTTAGGCTGCAGATCCTGAGCGGATAAGGGAAGGATAAGACAAAGTTTTCCATTTCCATTAGAAACCATTTCTTTTTATCACCCGTGGTTTCAGAGAAAATGGTCTCACAAATGTATTTCAAAAGCACTCTACAGATTGAGAAACTGGGGAAGAAGGAAATCCAAAATGTGTTATTGTATATAACCCCACAGTATGGGGCTGGGGGCAGGGAGGGGGAAGAGAAGCATCTCACAGTGTGACAAATGATGGAACTGGCAGTGTGACCTCACTGAAGATCGCCTGCAAACAACAACCTTCATTTCACGTATTGCTGTTTCAGATGCAAAGGATGATACTTCATGTGACAACACTGCTTATGATGCCACTCAGGCATAAAAGAGAGGACTGCTCACATGAGCAAGATTTACATCAGGCATGGCTTGTATCATTCAAACTGCCTGTACATAATTCATGGTGGTTCAGGCTACCAAAGGGGAACTCAAAAAGCTAAAATTTAAAACTCCAAATCTTTTGTCCTATACAGCAGGGTTACAGCAAGGTGTAATTCCTTCTGTTTGGAGAGAGAACTCAACTTTCATAAGCCTGGGAAACCAATAAAGCAGAAGTGCTCCAAATAGATGTTACAGAAAAATGCTCAAAGACAGTGCAGAAAAGAGGCAAAGAAGGGGCAGATGGTTGTGAAGGGCAATTCAGTCTCCCTGTATACAGAGGTGTTATTTGCTAGCAATTGCTTTATTAATGGCACTATCAATCTCTCATTCAACATAACAGAGTATTTTTTGTCACAATTTCCCACTCTCTCTGCTGAGCTGTATCAGGGGAAGCTGTATCAGTGACTAGCAGGCTAAATTTGGCTGTCACACTGACATGCTTGGCACAGAATGAAATGTCTGTGCTGGAAGCTGCAGAAGCTGCAAGTGGAGCTGTGTTCACATCACCAACAGATGAAGCACACTGGAGCTGAGAGCAAGGCATCAAATCAAGCTGAACCTGCTCTGCTGGGCTTCCTCACTTAGTCCCAGAAGCAGTGCTGGTCAGGGCCAGCAGCAGAGTGGTAAAAAAGCACTGGTAGCACTATGGGGAGGCATGGCACTGGAAGCATATGAAGAAAGGCGTGTGGGAGGGAAAGGACAGGGGAGATAAGAAGGCAGCAGGAGTAATTTCAGACACCAGAAGTGGGACACTGGCTTGAAGAGAGCAAGCATGAACAGAGCAGAAAGTTGAGGCAGTCACAACTGTGGGTGCTGTTCTGAAAGACTGGGGAAGCTGCAGTCAATTCTTTTACCCCATCAGCTGCTATCGCCGTCAGAGCCCAACCAAGGGCAGCGACAGTGGAGAGTTTGGGCAGGAGTTTGCCAGTACGGACCACAGTTCTATTGTATCTCTCTATAATGAAGCATTTCACTGATGCCAAGACAGTTCAAAGAGCACATACTCTGAAACCAGGATTCTCACCTGTGTTTTCCAGCAAACTGCCCCACTAGCAAGACTCACTCACAATTAGTTATGTTGGCAGCCAGCATTGTACTGCACCTAGTGAGACACATACAGTAACTGAATGTGGCATGCCACCATAATGACAGATCAAACCAGGGCATTCCAGAAGACAAAGTGCTCCAATACAAGAGGCTTAAAGAGGCACTAAAGAAATTATGGAGAATGAAATGCAGCTTCAGGGAGGGTGATGAAATTATCAGCCTCACCAAGAGCAAACACAGAGCCAAATGGCAGGATCATATAATCCTGTGCTACTGACAGACAACCTTGCTGGGAGTCTCAATATATTCATCTTAATTGAAGCTGACCTGACCTGATTTGATCATATTAGTACTGCCAGACAAAAAAAAAAAAAAAAA